>WBZZ01004897.1:0-10000 GCA_019918135.1 Paulinella micropora
TAGGTAGATAGATAGATGGATAGATAGATAGATAGATAGATAGATAGATAGATAGATAGATAGATAGGTACACACATGCATGCATACATAATGTACATACATACATACATGTCTCATATGCATACATACATACATACATGCATACATACATACATACATACATACATTCATACATTCATACATTCATACATAGAGAGAGAGAGAGAGAGAAACGGGGAGAGAGAGAGAGAGAGAGAGAGAGAAGAGAGAGAGAGAGAGAAAAGAGAGAGCGAGAGAAAGAGAAAAGAGAGAGAAAGAGAGAGAGAGGGAGAGAGAGAGAGAGAGAGAGAGAAGTAGAGAAAGAAAGAACGAGAGAGGGAGAGAGACAGAGAGAGAGAGAGAGAGAGAGAGGGAGAGAAACGGAGAGAGAGAGAGAGAGAGCGAGAGAGAGAGATAGAGAGAGAGAAAGCATACATACATACATACATACATACGTATACATACATACATACATATGTATATACATACATACATACATAGAACTATACATACATACACTAGATACACTAGATACATACATACATACATATATACATATATACATACAATGTACATACAAGATCTCATACATACATACTATTACATGTATATATGTACATACATACATATGTAGGCATCACCCCCCGGATAGCCGGTAAAAAGTACCCTTTTTCTGGTGTCAGGTGCACCTAGTTTTTTCCCATTATTTTCAATATCGTTTGGCCGGATTTGACCTAATGCCATTTTAACCTTGGTCTGTTGCCGTTTTCTTTTCGGCTTCACTGAGCTAATATAACGAGACATCATTCTCTTTTGGGGATTTGTGTCTGGTTGTATTACCGACTTTTTATTGAGCTATCTTCGGAGATTGTAACATTGGAGTCACCAGCACAAGGTTGATTTCTTTTCTGGCTTGTTTTTGGAACAGCAGAAAGAAAAATTAGACAGACCTATTTCTTCTGAGTAGGTGTTCCAAAAAACAAATACTCCAGCACATCCCCACACAGCTCTTTTTGCAAAACTAGACGTCTAGGCGTTTGTGAGTAGGTGTCTCAGTACCTCTCCACAGCCTGTATCTGTGTCCTCACAAGGAGGCCAGACACCAGACCTCGTAGCTGTTCTTTTGTTCTCTCTTGAGACAGAGACAGAGTAGGTCAACAGACGTACAAACAAACACTCACAGATACAAACAAACTTGAAGGACACGAGCGTAGTACTCTACCTTTCAAGTCTGTGCACTTTGTTGCATCTCAAACCACACACATCAGAGTATTTTTGCAAATCTCTGACTGTCTTTCGACAATAGGTCTGAACAAGTGTCAGACGACAAGTCGACTTCTCAAGGAGTGCTTCTCTAGCCTCTTTGACATTATCTGTACATAGGTCCTCGTACCTCATAACAGATACAACAACAAAAAGAGAAAAAGAAAAGAGGAGTGGAGAAGGAGATCAAATTTTCAGAGAAAGTCGTACAGATTACTTCTTTCTCACAAAAAAAAAAAAAACACATAAGACATAGAGGTGAGACGCTCTCTCTCTATACTGTCTTTTCGTTTTTTCTCTCTATTCGTTCCTCATAGACGAACAGAGCAATTACTGGGTAGAAACAACTCTGTCTCATCCGTATTCCTTCAGCATCCATGTCTACTAGGTCTGAAGACTGGCAGGAAGGAGGGGGGAGAGTGAGCGAACCCCAGGAAACGAAGAGGAGTTCGTTGACTCTCATGCAGAAGGAGGAGATCTGGCACCTTCCTTTGACACAGGAGGAGCAGAGAATCAATTTTTTACTGCGCCTTCCTTTGACACAGGAGGAGCAGAGGAAGTCGAGGAGGAGCAGAAGGGAGGAGAGGAAGCGAGGTTTGTGGCTGAATATGGCAAACTAAGTAAGAAGGAGTTTGAGGAGAAGAAAGGGAAGGATGAGGCCTATAAATGGCTATACATTCCCCAAGAAATGCGATGGGGACAACCCTTGAAGAAGGAGGACATCTGTTACCCTCTCCCAAGGCAAGCTCTGCCTCTCGCAGAATTCCTCAGAGACGACGGTGCACAGTTACAGGTGCAACATGTCTCATTTGGGGACAATATGTCTTTACTGGAGCTACTCGACCTCTCATGGACAGTGTTTGAGTGTGCTATACTCTTTGAGTACCAGACTGGAAAGACTGTGCTGCCATGGAACACAAGAGCACTGGCTAGGTTGCTCGATCCTGGTCAGGACATTGATTCAATAAAGAGAGTGGAAAAGGAGTTTAAGTTCAGGAATCCAAAAGGACAGATCAATGTCATGGATGTGTCTCTGAAACTTATGGAGACCAAGTTAGTGGACCTGGGTAAACTCCAACACACCCAGTTTGGCAGGGACCTTCACCCGGCCCTGAGGGAAATAGAAGGCGAAGCTGGAGGGGTGACGAGGATGAAGAAGCTGCATGTGGCCTTGGTGAAGGATGACGCATGGAAGAGGTGGGTCTTCACGAAGGATCATACGATCTTGGAGGGGACGGCCGCACCACCCCACACCAATAAAGCGGGAGAGAAGGAGTTGGCGGAGAAGGCCTTGTTCCTTCGGAAGGCAGCTGAGATCCTGTCTTTTTTTCATCATGCCCAAGAGCTGTATATCAAAGAGCTAGCGGCTGAGAAAGAAAAGAAGGAGATGGAGGCAAAGATTGCATTAGCCAAGGCGGCGGGAACAAAGGGACCGAGATATTCCTCTGGATCTTATATGGCTCCCTCGGGCCGCTCCGCCCCGTCAGCCCACACAGCCCCTTCGGCCCCTGCGACTAGCTCAGCGCCTACCACTGTCATTGTCAACAGTAATGACAAAAAGGACAGACAGGCTATCATACAGGCCATTCAAAAATATACAAAGTCCGATGCCACTGCTCTGACGCTGTATGCAGAGACAGCGAGTCAGAAGGACACGGATGCGAACCTTCGAGACAAGCTCAGAAGAATTGATGCTTGTATGAAGCAGCATCCAACGGACGAAACACAGGAATATGAGGCGTTGTACACCTTGTTGGACCCATCAATCATCACACAAGGGTTTGATGTTGGGGAGAACAAGGCGATGAGAGCGGTAGAGGTGGCGGCTAGGAGAGCAGCCTCAGACCTGCAATGCACGGTGCCAGTTGCCGTCCTCTTGCAATACTTTAAAACTCATGGGTATCAGCACCTGTGCACTGGTACTTTGATTGGGTTTGAGATTTTTCAAGAGGTGAACGAAGGGCTGGGCATTGGCACGAGGTTGGCAGCGATCCTCACTGAGGTCAGCGCCAAGTACGGGCTCTTTTATAGCAGGAAGTCTATCATTTTGTACTTCCTGAGTGCTTTATGTACACGACACCCGAGCAAGCTCGCAAGGATCATACAATCCTGTCCGACCTTCACGGCGGTGAAGACGGCGGATTTTTTAGAAACGAATATATACGAGAGGACTGTAGCGGCTACTCCGCCGGGCGACCTGTTCAAGGAGGTGCTCGACGCGTGTTCCGAATTGGACACGGCCACCGAGTCATTCTCCAGTGCCGCGACACAGGGGGTTGGAGGTGCTCAAGCAGCACATGCAACTCGAACGGCAGGTCTCAAGAGGGGGAGAGATGAGCCGACGCCGTGCTACCGCTATTTTTCATACATGGCGTGCAAGCATGAGGCACAGGAAGGAGTAGGCAATTGCCTCTTTAGCCACGACTCTCTTGATGATAGGCAGCGAAATCTTTTCCTTAGAGACCTCGAAGGCATGAAAAAGACCATGTACGCAATGTACAAGAAGGAGTTGGAGGAGGGGAGGTGGAATGCGAATATGGTCTCGGATGCGGAGTTCCGGGAGGCCATCATTTACTTCCTTGACAGAATGAAGAGAAGGGAGAAGAGAGAGACATCGGGCCGATCAAAGGCGCCGACTAGAGGAGGAGGAGGAGAGACGAGAGGATCGTCACGAGGGTCCCGAGGGACACCAAGAGGGGCGGCACCACGAGGACGATGCTTTCGTGGAAGGGGAGGACGGACCCCAGCGCGCCCTCCCAGAGGACACGGATACTGGAATTATAGCACCAGTTCCAGCTCCAACTACCCCCAGCAAGCTTATACCGCTACGGAGGGGGACGTCAAGACGAAGACACCGGCTCAGGTGAGCGTGTTGTCGTCGTAGACTGACGGGAGGAGAAGAGAGAGGAAAAGAAGAGAGAGAAGGAGATAAAAACTGTTCTTTTTAATCCGACAGTCACAGTTATGCCTACTGTTGATGAACAGGATACGAACGGTTCCGTTCCTCCCAGACGTGAAGGTGAAGGCACACAGCCTCACAAGCCTCAAGGTAAGCACTTGCTAGTTCATCCTTCGAGAGCTAATATGATAAATGATGCGAATAGGAAGGCGAAGAAGGCGATGGAGGAGAGGAAGCCGAAACCAAAGGCTAGGTCTTCTCCTACGAAGAAGCAGCGGACCGTACCCCCGCCAAAGGACTCGATAGTCTCTGCTATAGACACGAGTACACTCGGTGTACCAGACTCTGTCCAAAAGACACTCGAGATACCGGAAGCCCCGGAGACTCAAGAAGTTAAGTTGGCGGAAAAGGGGGGAGAACGAGAAGAGGACAAGGAACTTGAGCTTAGACTCAAAACCCTAGAACGAAAAATTCATGTGCTAGCGGCTAGTTTACATAGACCAGACGCGCTATGCTACACTGACCTCTTTTGTGAAACTTTACAAACCACACTAAAAGTTGGTAATGATACGATGGCGAATATTAATATTGTCGGCCAGAAGTTTTTGAATAGTCACCGGACATGGGTGGACAAAAACATTAGAAAAACAAAGGGGACCCTAAAAGGGGTAGGCAGCCGTACGGAAATTACGGGCATCGTCACATTAATTTTCAAATTGAAATCCGGTCGAGTATATCGTGCGGACCTCTATGTTGTCCCCGATTACCACGGTTCAATCCTGCTGTCGTATGACCAATTGGCTACGATGGGGGCTGTGATCGATTGCGCCGCACGGCGGGTGATTTATGGAGTGAAGAATGGAGAGGAGGAGGATATTAATCCGATGACTGCTACTGACTCATACGAGGCTTCTGAGCTGAGTCTAGCAACGGAGAGGAAAAAGTTGGCCTTCGTACATGAGGCAACTGAAGCCTATGTACACCCCTATGTCACAGTGCCGGAGGAACTGACCTGGACCGACAATTGGGAGACGGAGATGCAGGCGTATACGGTTACGATTCCCGCATGGGACAGAAAGTCTATTGATGACTTAGTCGTAGCGCGTAATGAGGAGATAATATGTGTTGCGAAACAGTGCCCGTCGTTGGCCAGATTCGCAGAAGGTGGCGGGGCAGATGTCCATATTACTAATGGCTACTGTTACCATGCGAAGGTGTCAGATGAGAAGAGAGAGGCGTTTGTGCCAAGGAGGAAGGGGCGTATCCCCGATACTCCAGCGGATGACATTAAAACTTTTATCACGAACTTTTGGGGCGATGTGCCTACCTGGCCGCGCTCATTAACTGAAGTGAAAAAGTGTCTACGGACTCTATTTGAGAATAACAAGCCGTATACTGTCATTCTGCCATACAATGAGAAGGCGATCTGGGCACAGGAGATAAGGGACCTGCTTATTGATCATCCTATACCTGTTCCTTCTCGCAAGCAACAGTTAGTGGTGGCTTGTCGACTCGGGTCTCGGGAGCAGAGCAGTGCATACAAGCAAAAGCTCAGAGCCCAGGACAAGTTGAAATTGATACCTCAAGCTTTTCACATGCTTTGATGGTTTCTACACCCGTAAGGCTCCGATACAATACGCGAACCTTATTGATATGCTTGTCGGGCTGGGTCATGATGATGAGCCGGACACAGTCACGTATGAAAGAACGGGACTAGACGATTTGTCCGAGGAAGATTTGAGTTTGGAGGAGGACTTAGCGCCCCTCAAGGAGCATAAGAAGATGTCGGAGGAAGATTTCCAAGCGGCGGCGCGGAAAATTTTAGAAGAAGGAGTGGGTTCGGAGAGAAGGCGTTTCTCAAAGCTAAGATGGAGGCGTACAGAGAAATGTTCGACCCTCCTCGGGCAGGTGGTGTAAAGTCGGATGACTTCACTGCTGTCATTTACAAGATACCGGGTGCGGAGCCATCTCCGGCACCACGGAGGGCAAATTTGAGCATACATGAGGCAAAAATAGCGGAGGAGAATGTGAGACAGTTGCTCGATGAGGACTTTATTGAGAGATCTACATCTCCAATTGTCTCTCAACCGAAAATCGTCCCTAAGCCAGGAGGAGAATGGCGCTTGACGATCAATTATGCCCGTGTGAATAAGGTGCTAGAGGAAGAGAGAAATCCTCTGCCGACCTTAGAAGAGTGCAGAAGAGTGCTGCGGAATGCTAAATTCTATTCGGTCATTGACCTTAAGAACGGCTTCTGGCAGATACCACTGGACGAGAAATCCAGATGGCTGACTGCATTCGTGGTTGGTATGGAAATATACCAGTGGAAGGTGCTTCCGATGGGACTCAAACAGGCCCCGGGGCTCTTTCAGAAGGCGATGCAGAAGATGTTGAGTGGTCAATATGACGACCAGTCGGAGAATGGTTTTATGAGAAGGAGAGGACAGAAGGCGGGAGAATATGCATTTTGTTACATCGATGACATTATCGTATACTCTAACACACTGGAAGAGCATATCGATCACTTGTCAGATGTCTTCAGGCGCATCGGAGCTTTTGGCCTGAAATGCAACCTAAAGAAATGTCAGCTTGCCAGGACAAGTGTGACGTATGTGGGTTACGAGATTTCTCATAACAGAGTCTCGATATCGCGCGAGAAGAGGGAGGAGATCATGAGTAGACAGTTGCCAAAGAATCGCACAGAGTTACACTCTTTTCTTGCGATGGCACAGTACTACAGCCAGTTCATACCCGATTGGGGTGCAACTCGGGCTAAGCTGGAGAAGATGATTGATTTTGGAGACTTTGAGAAGTGGGATGAGGAGGCTTTGCAGGCGTTTAATACGCTCAAAGATCTCATTTACAAAGATCCCAAGGACGGCGGATTAGTACTTATGATGCCCGACTTTACGAAGCCGTTCGTAGTCGACACGGATGCATCTAAGTTTGCGATTGGCGCGGTGCTGCAACAGGAAGATGAGGAGAAAAAGTTGCGCCCGATCATGTTTATTAGTAGAAAGCTGTGTGCGGCGGAGCGAAATTACTGCACGCGACAGAGGGAGGCGTTGGCAGTAGTATGGGCTCTCAAGAGGCTCAGAGAATACTTGTGGGGAGGACCTCTATTCACGGTTAGGACCGATCATCACAACCTTCTTTGGTTGATGAATCATGATCAAACCGGCCGTTTGGCGCGGTGGCAAGCTTTCTTGTCATGTTTCAATTTCACGATGGTCTACTTACCGGGAAAGCGAAACGTAGTCGCTGATAGCCTTTCCAGGCTAGAGTTTCAGTCGGAGGTGTCGGCTCTCGTATCATCAGTGGAGATGATGGACCTGTCCACGGACAAGGTATACGAGGTGAGCCACATAGAGGCGATGCAGATGGCAAGAGGCGTTCGTTATGACCGCACGGGTCTACGATATAGTCCTCAAGGCCCGGAGCATGGCATATGCTGTGAGGCGCATGTTCTCGAAGACGCTGAGTGGTCTTATGAGGCATACGAGAACGCGAAGGCGAATATAAAAGAAGAGGAGGAGACGACTGAGGTCTGTACTGAACCTCCACAGGAAAATCGAAGCGAGCTTGATGAAGACCCGGAAAGGGTAGGAGTAAGGTTGGAGGACGGTACTATTCATATCGCCTCGCCTACCGCGTGGAGGCAGCAACAGGCGACGGATCCGGAGTTCAAGGAGCTCATAACGTTATACAAGAACCCTAATGAGCTTAAAAAGACTCCACAGATCAAAGATCAGATGAAGGAGATGGCGTGGAGAGATGGGCTATTGTGGTACAAGGGCCAGCATGGCAAATTTGCATCACAGCCTGACAAATGGACTCTCTGGGTACCAGAGAAGTTGAGGCGCTTTATATATGTCGCAGCCCATAACTGCCCCTTACTGGCACATCCGGGTCGACAAAGAACTCATTGGTTCATAGCGAGGCGATTTTGGTGGAAAGGGATGAAGGAGGAGATAGACAGGGAAGTGGACGCATGCATCCCATGCAAAACCACAAAGACACCGCTGAAGGCGAACTTTGGCCTGATCGGTACATTCCCGTTACACGCCGGGATGTTTGAATTTTTACACATCGATCATGTGGGACCTTTCCCCGAATCGGCAGAAGGGTACAGACACCTTCTTACCGCAATAGATCGAGCCACCAATTATGTCTGGGTTGTTCCTGTTAAGGACGCTACAGGCAAGACAACTGCGGATGCTCTGATCGATAGGATCGTCTCGCAGATCGGAGTGCCTAGAAAGATATGTTCTGATCGAGGTTCTGACTTTAATAATGAAGTCATCGACAGACTATCTAAGTACTACGGGATGAAATGGCAATATGTTACTGCCTATAACCCGAGAGCGAATGGCAAGATCGAGCGGGTACATAGACCTCTCAAAGCCTCACTAAAGATGTATTGCACGAAGAAGGAGAATCAAAGAGCATGGGTCGAGGCAGCACCATCATTTGCGTTTGCAATGAACTGTCTACCCTCATCGGCATTAGGAGGAGCCAGGAGCTCAGTCTCGCCATATCAATTGGTTTACGGCCGAGAGCCTAATATCCCAACCTCACTTCTGCATCCAAAAGACACTTGGGCAGATGAGGATGAGTTGTTCGGGATGAGACTAAGAGCGAAGATGGAGGCGGAACAAATAGTTGCGGCGCACAGGGAGGCGGAGCGCAGAAAGACTGACGCACAAGGAGTGGGACAAGCGCACTTAGATCAAGTCAGTTTCCAGGTTGGGGATATTGTACTCTTGTACCATCCTCAAGTCCCTAAGGGTGTTAGCTCTAAGCTGTTTACCCACTGGAAAGGACCATACCAGGTCATGGAACAGATGGGACCTCTGAATTATAAGATCAGGGGTAGAGGGAAGGTGCAGATTGTGAATGTTCGAAGGCTGATCAAATATGACCCCTTCTTACTTGAGGATGAATCAGTTGAGGAGGCGTTGAAACGGATGAAGGAGGACTTCCAAGAGGTACCGCCTATACAGAAGGAGGATACCTTAGAGGAGGAGAATGCCTATCGGGCACCGGTCACGGAGAAGGAGGAGACCGAGAAGGAGAGTAAGGAAGACTCAAACCGCAAAAGCGCGGCGGGGACTCAGTCTAAAGCCCCCATAGTCCGCGGCGGTACGAAGGAGAAGTTCACGGAGGCGCAGAGGAGGAGAGCGCAAAACGATCTTATCTTCGACCAACCGAGGAAGGTGGCAAGGTCGATGCGAGCGACGGATGTCCATGGAGGAGGAGGGGAGAAGGACACTAACCCGAACGCGGGTAATGTGGACATTCGACATGTGCGATGGAAGGAAGGAGAGGCGATTGCGGCCATCAAGTGGGTCCGAGACGCTTTTTATCTGTTGAGACCGGCAGAATCTCATGTTGCCGATGACACTCTCTCAGATCTTTATCTCATGCGAGCTGTGGCGGTCCCGCAGACTACACGGGCAGCACGGACATCGAAGAGATCCTTAGCAGCAAAAACGATACAACCGGTACTCCATTTTTGGAGAAGCATGGACCCTGTTGAGGATCCAAAAGCTAGACAATATTTACCGGTGTACAAAGACGCGAAAAATCTCGAGACATGGGATGATACTATTACCCTTCGAGACAAAGACCACACTGCGTGGACTATTCAGTCACTGCCTAGAGGAGTGCTTGACATTCCTTTTGACTTATCTTTGGGCGCCATCCCTAACAAAATATGGGACATTCTGGAGGAGTCGAAGTTTGACTTGACTTTTGTTGGCGGCCCGCCACCTGGCAAAGGGGTTCGCGCAAGGCGACGAAGGCAGTAAGTGATATTTT
>WBZZ01004897.1:15000-87500 GCA_019918135.1 Paulinella micropora
TGTATGTATGTATGTTTGTATGCATGTTAAATATAAATACAACCACATACATACAACGTTAACATACATACATATATAAAGAAAATATATATATATGCACATACATATATACACATATATATAATACACATAATACATGTACACGTACATACACACATAGTGCCGAGATACCAGTCCTATTTTTTTTTCATAATATAATTAATTTTTTTTTGGCATTAAACCTCTTTCAACTTCGTCGGAGTGCCCAGCCCCCACATATTCCTCTTCCGAACTATCAGCCAAATCTTCATCTTCTTTTTTCTCCTCCGTCTTTGCTTCCGACTTTGTATTTTCATTTTCAGGCTCTTCAATGTTAGGAAAAAATTGTTCTTGCTTATCTTCTGTAGTATCTTGGTCGCTCGTTTGCTGTGTATCTTGGTCGCTCGTTTGCTGTGTTGTATTTGTTTTCTTTTTCTTTTTATTTTTTTATCTCGGTTACATGCTCTAGCCACAACTCAAGACTTTTCCATGCTTGCTCTGGTGATGTGGACAACTCAACCGCTGTATTATTACTTTTGTATAACTATGTTCTCAACATTTCGCGATAGTTTATGTTCCCTCCTTTTGGAGGTTTAATATCTGGGATTTGAATACCCAAACTTCGTAGTTTTTTAACAATCGCTTCATTATTAGGTTTTCCTTTCTGATTCTTTCTCACTTTCTCGTCAAACATACTATCGATTAATTTTTCTTTCTTTGTCCTTTTGAGCTCCTCTTTGGCTTCTAAATCCTCTACAATTACTCCTTTTCTTCTTCTTGGTGGTCTTCCTGCCTGAGGCTGTGATATAGTGACACCAGGGTCTGTTGTTGGTGCCATTAGGTCGACGTTCAGCCTGTCGTTCCTGAATAAGTCGTTGTTCTTTTTTCGTTTCCCTGTCATACTCTTCCTGCCTTTCCTTAAGTTTCGTCATTTGTATCCTGTGAAACCTCCCAGCTGTTAGTTTCAGTTCCTTAGCATCCTCTTTTAATTTTCTTTCTAACCTTTTCTTCTCTTCTGCTTCCTCCCTTGCTATCTTATCCTTTTTCTCTATAGCATCAATATTTTCATACTTTTCTTTTTTGAGTTTGTCTAAATGGTCTTGTATTGCTGTTTTCGTGTTCTGCTCAATCTCTGTCAGACTTTGAACTTTTCTTAAGTCTTCCTTCTTTGTTTTTCTTGTCCCTGCCATGGCTCGTGGCTTTTCTAGGTATTTCATAAAAAGCTTAACGATTTGTAGTGTACTTAAATCATTTATCTTTTTGTCGTTTTCCGAAATTAAGATAATATTGTTTCCCTTTTTGGATAATACATATGGCATCCCGCTCTTATTCCTATAAAACCGCGGTGGTCTTAACTTCTGTTTCTTTACTTTTTTGGTTTTAGCAACCATTATATTTTAACAAAAAAATATTTCTGTGTTGTATAAAACAATTTTTTTTCAAAATTTAAGTGCACCACGGTCTGATTGTTTACCATATCCTAGTTTTGCAGCGGTAGACCCAATAGGACTTGCATATGGAACCCCGACATCGCCAAGGGCATTAGCTGTCTTTGGAACAATCTTGTTGTCACGAAGGAATTTATTCAGTGCCAAAGCTGTTTTCCCAACTTTTTGCCAATTAATCTTCCCGCCAGCCTGTCCCTTACCTTTGCCTCCTTGCTTCTTCTTCCGTCCGGTTTTCTTTTTACCTCTCGCCATTGTGCTTGAGTTAACTTGTTCTTTTACCGATTGTTGGAATTACTTCAACACGAGTTCTTTTTTACTACCATAAAAGATAGTGAAATATATAATACAGAAAAATGATTAATTTCAAAATTTTTTATTTGAATCCAAATTTAAAGTTTTTTCGTAACTGATTATCAACACTAGAAACGTACAGAAAATTAAATCTCTCCTTCGTTCCATGTCTTTCCTTGTATCCCCTTAAACACAACTTACGGAAGTTCTTTTTACCTAGCAAAGACTTTATCGCATCGTATTGGTTCTCTGTCTTAAGTATGTAAAGGTTCGTAAGTCGCTCGCCCTTTTCATTAATCAGGTCAGTCTTGTGAGTTTGTATTACAACTCTTTAAGTAGGCAGATACAACGAACTCTTAATAATACTATGGCTGCAATTTGAGTCCTGACTCTATGAGAGCAGGTGAAAATACAAGTAAATAGTAGAGAGGTCACTTCGTTTATTTACGTAGTTTCGAACTTTTTGCAGGCTTGGGTGCAACGTGTACGATCAAGTGTAGAACGTAGATTGTGAGATCTCCAGTTCTCAAACGGATAGTGTCGCGAGTCTTCAAGTCAACAGTCACCAAACTGATAGTGTCGGGTTGTTGAACTCGAAATCCAAATTGCTTTGGGTTTCGAGGAAAATGACTGGGAACGGAAAAGACAGTCAAATATTGTGTTTTCCCGTGATTCAGTCCCTTGTCCACTGATAAATTTACAGTAACGTGAGTGTTTCACTGGAAATCGGGAAAAATGTCATGTATGGAGGAAAATGCAATAATCAATCTTTTGTAAAAAGATCTTTGACTTAATCGTTTGAAATCATTTCTGAACGGGATCGAAAACTAGTTAGTGAAGTCGACAAGTCGTGCAGAGGAGAATCTGATGAACCGGTCAAAAAGAGTATCAACGGTAAAGCTTTTGGCCGGTCGTTAAGGTGCTCAGTCTGATAGCACCCCCCCCCCCCCCCCCCCCAGACCTAACGCTTTAGTTGAGTTGCGTACAGAATGAGTGATTAACGAACGAAGTATTATGTTTCACTAAAAAAAATATTAAAAGGAAAAAGAGAGGTGGGTGAGTCTCTTAAACCATTGGAGAGTAAAAGAATGAGGTGTCTATACTGGCGCGATGCGGCCCATGATGACGATCAGCCGGGGCCGGATATCCATGATCTGCAGCGGGACTGGGACAATTGATGCGCAGTAGCGAGCAATGATATCGTAAGGCGATGTCGAGCCGTAGAAAATTAGGCGGCCGGGTATCACATAGCCAAGATGAACTAATGAAGCACCAAGTATGCCGTGCCGATATAACCACTGAGGGGTTTAATTTCGGGGAGAATAATCATTGACCTGCAGGCACAAGAGGCGATCAAGGACTTACATGGGTACGCCGGTCATGGCGTAATGTTTCTAGGGACGATGACGGTTCAAGTGGGAAAAGCTCTTTGCGGCTGGGCGGGTGAAGCCATTACGATGGGTAAAACCACTTGAGAGTGCAAGGGGATGGCGACTCCTTGGGCTTTGCTTGGTTGTCTTTCTGGAAGACGTGCAATGCGAAGGGTTCGCCGGTGATGATGATACCTCGTCTAAAACGATATCAAACTTGGCTTGGTTGAGCGGCGCGAGGAGCGTGCGAAGTAGCGACAAGAGGGTATATGTAGTGCCATTCCATGCGGAGGCCAAAGACTAGCCACACGAAGTTGTCGTCAAATAAGATTTGGTGACACGCCTCGACGGCCTCTTGTGGGAGGGTATGGTCCGGGACGCTGTGGACGAGGTCTTCCTGTATGAGCAGGGCGAATGGCTTACGAAGGGCAAACATAGTACGCGCAATGGCAGGAGAGCGCTCAGTAGAAGGGATGATTGAGTTTCATCTCCAAGGCGGCATGTGTGCCTTCGATGGCAAGCCAAAGAGTTGAGCCTGCTCTGGGCAGTGGAATAGTTGCGAGGAGCTGTAGTGCAGCTTCGGCTTCGTCGATGGGGGCCGGGATGCCTGAGCTTACGAAGGGGACACGGAACAGATCATTCGGGAGGAGGTTTTGTGTTTACCGAGGAGGTATTCGATCGTGAAACGAATCGTCTGTAGATTTTCCATAACCCATCGGACGACCCTGGGGTTGCGTGCGTGCCATATTAACCACGAGTGGCAGAAGATCGGTGACGATGGTGAGTGCATGGTCGCTAGCGTCGATGTGGTAGCGGCACTGTTGAGCCCCGTAAACGACACCGTAGGCTTCTGGCACGTAGGTCGTCCAGCGGTCTGCGTGTCAGTGAACTTGAGGGAGAAGTATTGGATGACCGGGGCGTCGCGGTCAGAGCCAGTATGAAGGGCGCCGCCAATGCCTATTTGGGTGGAGTGTCCGAAGGTAGAGATGGTGAGAAGACTCATACTTGGCCAGGGCAGGAAGTGTAGTAAATACACGGTGGGGCTTCTTCATACGTTTCCGCTGTTCCCGATAAAGGTAGGGTTGACCTGCCGGTCGGCCGTGAGTGGACTTAAGCAAGTTCGTAAGAGGGGATACAAGGCAGGGGTAGTAGGGGATATGAGCCTGTGGGAAATTGGTCATACCGAGAACGGATCGAACTTCCGACACATTGGAGAGATCAGTCATGCGGGGGATGGCGTCGATCTTCGCTGTGTCAGCAGCGATACCTTTCTTGCCGAGTATAATTAGTTCGTGATATTCCGGGAGGAGCTTGAGCGCCGATCCATGGGGACTGGGGGCGTCCGTGCTTGAGAATATACCACGAACTTGGTTCAGGTGCGAGTTGGGGACTTATAGATCTGGGACTGAGAAGTGAAGGTAGTTATTAAGCATACGATAGCCGTATACGTTCCGAGTGTCTCGGGTGACTTCCTTCGCGATATCCTCATGTTTCCCAACTGGGTGACTGCGGCTCGTCCATGTGCATTGTGAGGAGGCATAGCTCCATGTACTAGGGCCAGCGCTGAGGACGTCCGTAGCCCAGCTAGAAAGATATTCGGCCACTGCCGGAATCCAGCGCGGTCATGGCATCGCATCTGGTTTGGCATTCGGTTTGAGCCGGAGGGACGCGACAGTGTGTTCGAAGACGCCTGTCTTGTCCTGAAAGATGTGGTCGGATTCGCGAATGAGGGCCCAGAGTTGGTCTTGTTGAGGTCTGGTGAGGCTCGGGTTGACTGCCTCGGTTGGAAACGCCAGAGGATCAGGCGGCCTCAGTTGTCTAGAGTCTGTAGAGCGCTCCAGATTTGGTTGTCAGGCGCGGCTTTGCAAGTGCCAGGCCGAGCGAGCGTGTTGAATTGGCGACGACTTCGAGGAATGACCGATGAGCGAGCCAGGCGCGCGGCATTTTGACGACCTTCGGGGACGTCCGACCATGGGGCTGGACGTGCGGGAGGATGCAGAGGCTGGGCGTTTTGGTTGCGTCCCTTACGCCTATGGCGTCGTCGATGTCGTCGGTTTTGCCTTGGCTGAGGTTCGGGAGCCGCAATAGCTACAGGAGCAGGCCTGGAGCCAAACAACTGTCTGGGCCGACCGGGATGTTTATGGTCGAGAAGTCGTCGCTCTGGAGGTGCAGCTCGATGATCGGGAGAGGCAGAGTGGCTGGGTGACGGGGGAGCCAAGCCGCGTGTCGGGCATTCGGCTGGGCCTCCACATCGGCACCATTCAGGATCAGGGCCCTTACATTGGTGAACAGAGTAGCCAAAGATGCCTGTTGGGAGATCGCAGAGAAGCTCCTGATTACCAAGGTGGGGCATGGATGACATTGAGCAATGTGCAAAGCTCATACTATCACGTCCCAGGGGCGCGAGAAGGTCAGCGAAAGTCTTCCATAGGCGTCGTTTCTCCTTGAGGGGGAGAACTCCGTTAATGGCAGCAGAACTGTTGTACTTGGCAGCGTCCATAGAGAAAGGGATGATCATACCACAGTTGACGAAGTAGTTGAGTTCATCGACGATCATTTGGCGTAGACGATGGCCAATTGCAGGATTAATTGCTGACACACTAAACGCACGCTGGGGTGTTGGTGGTGACAGTGTGCGGTGCTGGAACCGCATGATGGGCCTTTGCATTCGCACCAGCGAGCATGTTGTCCATGGCGGGTCGCCGCTTGGAAAGCGAAGACGCCGTCCGGAAAGTCATGTTCGCGGGCGCCGTTATCAAATCAGGTTGAGGTTGCGGGATCGCATTACCTGTTGGTTGGCCTTCATTGACTAAAAAGCTCACCTTCTTCCAGATTCCACTTTTTGTTCGAGGGTCTGCGTTACCGTGGATCGTTGCAGTGGCTGCATTGCTGTTGCCATGAGCGTACGAGGTGATGAAACCTAGATGATGCCACAGGTTGACCCTTTTGACAAGGTTGAAACGGATATCTGTGCGAAGGGATGGGTTTATGTCACGAAGGCGAAAAATGCCAGGGAAAATCGAAAAGGGATGAAATCGAATTCCATGAGGCTCGATTTCGTCGTCCTTGTTCGGAGGTTGTTGCGAACGTCGCGTCATTGAGTGAGGAGGAGAAGTCACAGCTGTCGAAACTGTCGTCGGCATCGATGACGAATGCCGGACGATGAACTGCTCGACGATGACGAAGAAGGGCTGTGTCCACCGCCTTTCGAGTCGTCGTCGTTGTTGTGCTTCTTATTCTCGCTTGGCTTGCAGCCAGATGAGGGCTGTGGTTGGACAGGGTGAGCACGAGTTGCCTGTGGCAACGGTGCGGCCGGTGCGTCGGAACCAGTGGCCGCTGGTGGATGAGCCGGGGCCGGTGATGGTTGACCTGAGACCAGTGGCGACTAGTACTGAATTGGGCCAGCGGTGGCTGGGCTGGGGCCGCTGGTGGCAGGGCTAAGGTCGATGGTGGTGGAGCTTGGGCCGATAGAGGCTGAGCTGGGACCAACATCGTTGACGATGAGCTCGAACTAGATGACGAGCTCGATGAGGAGCTGCAACTTGATGAAGAACCAGATTTATCGTCGGATTTCTCAGGGCAATCACCGATCTGAACCGAGCCTTGTTCGTCGCCTGGTGCTGATGGCTGAACATCAAAACCTGGGTGGATGCGGTTGACGTAGGGATAGCCGATGCGATAACTTTCTCTAGTCTCTTCAGGCATGAGTGTTGTGTATGTTCCTGTTGCGTGTAGAACATGCTGAGAACCATTTCCATTCGCTTTCCCTTGAGATTGGTCCATCATCCGTGCGGGGTATGGGCGTCTGGTTGGTAGGCAATTGGAGGGAGATCGGGGTTTTGTTCCCACTTCCGAAAATGTCGTCGTTGTTGTTGTTCATGATCTGTCGAATACTTGCGTGTAACCGGAACTCCGTAGGGGTAGCCACGGAGGCGTTTGTCACGAGAGTACGGATTGATGATATCCGTCGAGCATGGGACAGTAAGGTGGGCGTGTTGGACCACGTGGATCTCCCCGCTAAATCGACGTCCAGTTTCGCTTCCGACGACCATGAGAAAGTACTGTGCTAGATGCCATGGGACATGGTCGTAGCGTACCCAGTAGAACTTACATGCAAATATATCCATGATGTTGAGTGTGCCGGATGAGGCATTCCAATTGGAAGCATGTCGAAGATATTCGCGGAGTTCGGAGTCGTCCAGTTCGGTCGTTCTCACACTCCTGTCGATTGTGTCTGAATGTCCCATGTAATTGCTGTCCATGAAGAAATGACGCAAGAATGGTTCGTCCTTCTCGTCCGTGTAGTAGGCCGTGAGCTGCATTCATCGAAAAAGCTGAGGGCGGGGGGGGAGAGGGCCGCCCGCCCGGCCCCGACCAGCCGCGGTGGTTGGCCGGCGGGCGCACCCCCGCCGTCGTCTTGGCCTCTGCCCCTCCCCCGTATGGCCACTCCCTGACTTGTTGTGCTGTTAGCCGGTGCGCACCCCCCCCCCCCCCCCACAGTAAACTGCCGCCCCCCCCCCCCTCCTCCAGCTGGCTACTCTCACCATCCATGCCCTCCTCCCCGCGCCGAGGCGCCCGCCAGCGCAAGAACCAGCGGCGGCGGGCGCGCCACGCTAGGTCGGTGGCCAGCCACGCCGCGGCCGAGCCGGGCGCCCCGACCACGGACTTAGCCTCGCTGGTGCAGCACGTCGCGACCGCGTGGGCCGCGCCGGACCCGGACGATGCGGTAGGGGCCGAGGCCCAGCGGGCGGCCCAGCGCTTAGTGCAGACTAGCTACCGGTCGACACCGGTGCTGGGCCTACTCGATCCCCAGGCGCGGCTGGACACCCTGTACGCGGAGCCCACGCTCGTCGTACAGAGCAGGTACGTGTGGCCCGTGGACCTGAGCTCCTTGGCCATGCTGAGCAGCCCGGCCACGCTGGCGTTGGTGCGCTTGTTTCTGTACCTGGCCTACGGCCGCGGCCTCACGTGTGAGACCCTGCTGGCCGATCGGCTGGGCGCCCCGTTACCGACACCGCTGGCCCTGTTCTGGCGTGACCTGCGCACGGCGCTCACGGCCTCGCGCCTGCACAGCGAGCCCTGCCGCCTGCGTCGCGGGCTACGCGCCGGCGCCGGCGCCCCGGCTCAGGGTGTCGCTGCAGCCGCTGCTGTCGTATGGTAACCAACTCACCGCCCGCACGCTGCGGGCGGCCAACCGGGCGTGGACCACGCTGGTGGCCGCGGCGGGACGGTGCTGTGCGCGCGCGCGGCTGCCCGCGCTGTCCGACTTCTTGGGCGCGGAACGAGTCGCGCTGCCGTCGCTGCTCCTGCTACTGCAATTGCTGCGGTCGGAACACCCAGGCCCCGAGCTGGCCGTGCTGGGCGCCCTGCTAGTGACACGCCCCGAGGCCGGCGCCCTGGGTACCGGCTACGGCCCGGACGACGCCTTCGAGCTCTGCACGACCTTTGGCGCTAAGTGCATCGTGTGCGCACGGGCGGTGACGGCCGCGCAGGTGCAGCCCTGCTGGCTGGAGTTTGCGACCTGCCAGCGGCGCGCCTGCCAGGCGGCCTTCGAGCGGCTGTACTGCGGCCGGCACACCGACCAGTGCAACCTGTGCCGGGAGGAAACGGAGCGCGCGCTGTGGCAAGGCGACGTCGTGCTGCGGCCGCACGCCGACAACCAGCGGACGCAACAAGCCCTCGAGTCCTTCCGCCGGCGCACGCCACGTCCCAGCGCCGCAGGCCGAGCCTGGCCGTAGCGGTACACCAGGACCAAGCACGTGGGGGTAGTACGGACGGCACGCGCCGCCACGGCCGTCAGGGACTGACAGGTGGACACCTCACAGGCTGGCATCGGGCCGGCTACGATTGGTGCGAGTAATAAAAGAAGTAATTCCTGGGCGACCAGAGGATTATTATTTCGGGCAGTGGTAAGGCTGCTGTCGGGACCGTCCGGGTGCTAAGGCTTCGCTTAGCTGGGATACCCCCAAGCTCTCCAAGCCGTGGGTTACTGAAGAAGATTTCGCGGAGGTACGAATATATTTGATTTTACTGTTATCTTCACCTAGAGGTCACTGTTTCCCCAGCTCGGTCACAAGGATCGAGGTTTGCTGCGCGTCCAAAATGACTGATAGCCCCCCGCAGCCATTTTGTTCCCGCCCCCTCTCTCTGTCACCCCTTCCTCTCTCTGCGCCGCTCCCAAACGCGCCCCCCTCCCTCCTCACCCATTGCATCCCCGCCCGTTTCGCCCAGGGCAGCAAGGGAGAGGGAGGTTCCCCGGGGGGAGACATTCCTTTCTTGGGTGTAGCCCAAACGGTTAAAGGAGTAATAGACCATGGCGCAAGGCGGCAAAAACTGCAGAGAATATGGCGGGCCAGCCTCCCGCAAGAGCGCGTTTTCCCGTCCCGCCGCGCGAGGCCAAGGCATCCGGGTGGCTGCTGCAGACAGCGCCGGCGCTGGCAGGAGCTCGGCCCCCGGCGTGATCGAACCGGCGTCCGTGCGGTGGTGGGGCTCGCCCCAGCCCAGAACGGGCGAGGTAGGAGTAGTTGGCAGCGACTTCGCCCCGAGTACGGAACTGGGTGGGGGGGGCTCGCCCCCCGGCGCGATCGAACCGGCGCCCGTGCGGTGGTGGGGCTCGCCCCAGCCCAGACCGGGCGAGCTAGGAGTAGTTGGCAGCGACTTCGCCCCGAGTGCGGAGCTGGGCGGGGGGGGGGCCGAACCCCCGTCGTTACCAAGCCGAGGCCTATGCGGTTATTGGATGGCGCGCCCCGGCCGAGAGCGGACGGGTGGCAGCCAGGCGGTGTTAGCAGCAGCTTCGCCCCGAGTGAGGAACCGGGCGGGGGCTCGGCCCCCGTCCTTTTCCGGCCGACGCCAAGGCAGGCGTGGGACTCCCCGTCCCGGCCCAGAGCGGACGGGCGGCAGCTAGGCGGGGTTAGCAACAGCTTCGCCCCGCGCGCAGGGCGGCCGAGCGCGGCTCGCGGGGCTGCCCCGGGCCCGGCCGGTACGTACCACAGCGGCGGCGGCGTTCTGACAGCACCCTCCCAGATTCTGCCACTACAGCAGGAGGTCCCTGTGGGACACCGCCTGGCTGGCACGACCGCTCAGACGGGCGCTCTGGGACACCTTGTCCCCCGGGCGGGCCCGGTCGTTCAGGCGGATGACTCCCCCGCTGCCACACAGACAACGCCTGCTGCTTCGTCTGCGGCCCGTACCACCAGCCATCTGCACGCGACGAAGAGTCGTAAACAACGCGAACGTCAGCGAGAGAGGGAAAACGATGCTGTATTCAAAGAATGCATCCGGCAGCTAAAACAGAAAATGCCTGACAACGTAAAGACGTCGTCACAAACGAGCGGCCCAGAGTTAGAGGTAATGTGCTGGGCACTGCACTTCCCTTGTGCTCCCAGTGCTCACTGGTACGGAGGACACGCAGCGCGTGACCAAAGGCCATGGAACGAGTACTACTAAACGTACAAGCACCAAGGGGGGAAGACCCATATTTAGGGACAGGGAACACGTACTCTCATAGCGCAGGAGGCGGGGTTAGCTACGCAAAGCATGCAGTATGGCAGGGAGCAGTGAAGAGGTACGAAGACTTGTTTGAGAGGCAGGAAGTGCCACCGTTAGTGCGGCTCCTGCCACCCTACTCCCCGCCCGGCGCCGATCCGCGGCCCCGCCCCACGCCCCAGCCCTACCTGGGGTCCTCCACTGCGCTCCCGCCCCCTCAAGCGTCTACCACGTCCTATGCCGTGTCCGCGACGTCCCACCCCCCGCCCTACGCCGGGCCGCCGCCCCGTGCCGTACGGGACGAGCCACAGCTGTGGTCGGACGGCGGCGTGCGAGGGGGCTCTCAGCACCCACCGAGCGCGGCCACCGGCAGCGCCTGGGGGGCACCTCCAGCCCGGGGGGGCAGCGGCCCGGGGCCGTGGCTACCGCCGGGAGCCCTGGCGAGAGACGGCCTGGTCGCCCCCACGGCCGCCCCTGCTGCACAGGCCTCGTCGAGCCATACTCCGAAGAAGCAAAAGACCTCGGGAGGAAAAGGGGCTCGTCACAATGCTACAACCGCAAAGAGCAGAAAAGAGCGAAGAGATTACATCGAGGCGTTAGCAGAAGCAATCAGCGTCGTCTCTCCCAGGTGGAAAATCCCGCGAACAAGGGGAAAAGCGGTCGTATGGGAAGTGATGGAGAAGGCCTTAGAAATAATAGCAAAAAAGGATTATCTAGGCTACCGTCTCCCTGATTTAGAGGAGGCAGGGAGGTCCGGCGGGGGCCGCAGCGATGCTGTCAGAACGGCCAAAGTGACTGCGCTGACCAAGGCAATGAAAGATGTATTGCTGAACAATCCAGCTGGGTCACTTTTAACGGACAGTGACAAGCCTAATGGTGATTAAACCATCAATAAGGTTTGGAGTACAGCGCTGAAGAGGTTGGAGGCGCTGCGTTCAGAACAGGTGCAACGTTGGGAGCAGCAGAGTTGACAGGCAGCTGTCTTCGCTACGCACAGCACGCGCTGGAAGAAAAGGTAGTACAAAGAAGGATATCACGAGAACTACTGAGAGGCCACAGAAAGCCAAAGGATGCCTTTCTCCCCCCTTCCCCCCCCCCCCACCGGTTCCTGTTCCTATGGGCCACCGAAGAGTCGGTAGGCAAAAACAGAAGACACTCCCCCTTCCCTTCTCTCTACTCTCATCGCTGCTCCTCGCCATTGCTCCGGGCCCGCGCTGGCTGGCAGGCGCCTCCGCTGCCGTCCACTGCCCGGCACCGAGCCTAAGAGGCGTCCGCCTCGTCACGCGGGGGACCAGCCTCTCCCTGGGGGCAGTCCCAGAGCCAATATCTTTCCCAGCTGGCCGGGTAGTTTCAATCACCGCAGGTGTCTGTGCTGACCCCAGGACGAGTCCCTAGCGTCGGCAGGCTCACGCACTGGCTACCCGCGCGGATCTCGTAGTACCAGGAGTTGGCGCTCGCCAGGAAGCTGGGCCTAAGGACAAAGACGTCGGTGACGGCGCGCCAGGGCATCGTGCCGACGGCTTCGGTGACTAGCCCGCCCTCGCTAGTAGCCCACACCTTGTGCTGCCCCGCGTTTGCTAGGAGGTGGTACTTGTCTTGACCCAGTGGTACAAAAGTAAAAAAGACCGCGTCGTAGCTTGTCAGTACTACCATACCTCCGGTCAGTGTCCAGAAATGCAGGACAAAACCGTCCGTCCAGTAGTAGCGCTCGTCCCACGAGGCTATTCTCGTTGCACAGTCCTGGAACGGCAGGGACGACAGCCCCTGATACCACCCGTCCTGGGTTGGCACGCAACCACCGTGGTCCAGGTCGCACGGTGGCGTTAGGCCCCCGGCGCAGTCGTCCGGCCCCTCGCAGCCGTCGGTAGACTCGTGGTACGGGAAAACCCGCGGGCCGGGGCAGCAGGGCGGCAGAGTGCAGTGGTAGCCCCCCCCCGGGGCACACGCCCTGGGGAGGGTAAGCCGCCCAGGCGCTGCTGCACATCGCCGGGCAGGTTGGTGCTTTGCCTCTGCCGGCACTCGCCACTGTCTCGGTAGTGTGCGGCCGCTTGGGCACGTGCGAGGGGGCCCACGGAACGCGGGCGCAGCCTCCTCCCCCCCCCACGCTTCCCCCCCTGTCTCCCCGCCTCTGGCAGGCACACGGAGCGCCTCTCCTGCCCCCCCGCCCCCGAGGCCCGCGCAGACGCCCGGCGCGCGCCGGGCACGGGCAGGCGCAGGGGGGACCGCGCCCCCCCCCCCCTCCGCCTCCCGCGGCACGCGCCCCCGCGGCGCGGGCGGGCGGCGCGCTGCGGGGCCGACCCGGCGACACAAATCGGCTTGTCCTGTGTCCTGCACTCGCATGGGACGCCGCCGCCGAGCCTCGAGGCTGGCACAGCAGCAGCAGCAGCAGCAACAGCGCTTGGCCCAGCTAGCCCCTGGGCTGGACAACGTACCACCTCCGCCCGCCCCTGCGCCGTCCGCCTGTGTGCCGTCCGCCTGTGTGCCCGACCCACTAGCCGCGCTGCCTGCCTCCTGCCCCGTCGGGGAGGTGCACGCCGAGCTCGTGGTGGCGCTGCTGCCCGGAGTGGACGTGTCGGCGTCGCTGCACACGACGGAGCTCGCCCGCGCACCCGCCGCGGAGAAGCGGCCGACGCTGGAGCAGGCGCTGGACGCACTCTTGCCCTCCTGCGTGCTCAAACTGCTGGCCCTGGCCGTGCGCCCGGCCCCGGGGGCCACCTGGCAATGCGGCTGGCAGGCCTACCAGGGCGGGCGGCTGCTGCTCCGCGGCCGGCTGTCCGACCGGCCGCCGCCAGGCCGCGAGCCGCCCGGCGGCGCGCAACTGGCCCGTAGGCTGAAGCAGCGCCTGGGCCTGCTGCTCCGTTTCGAGGAGGCCCTGACTTCGCTCCTGGCCCAGCACCTGAGCGTGCCAGAGGTATGCGCACGCCTGCTGGAGACAGACCCCGAGCTGGCGCGGGCCACGGACCTGTCGTATGCCATCTCGGTCGGCGCCGCGGGCACGCGCCGGCCGGCTAGGTTCCAGCCGGGCTGGGACTTTAGGCGCGGGGGACCAAGGGACACTCCGGCCCACGCCTCCTCGGCGGGGCCAGGCTGACTACTACTCTCAAAGCCCCAGCCCAGCCGGGGCAGGAGTGAAAAGCACCTAACCGGACTAGGGGGACAGCTACGTCCGCCATGATTCTCGTGTACAGATTCTGTCTTTTAAATACCCGTGGACCAGCCAAGATTCTCCACAGGCTTTCGTCAGGTCGAGCGGCACGAGCGGCTGTGCCTGGCCATGGCCTGGCCAGGTTTCCTGTCCGGGTGGCAGACGGGGCCTGGCTTCTCCGGCCGGGTGGCACAAGAGGACCGGATCTTCTGGCCGGGTGGCACAAGAGGACCGGGTTTTCTGGCCGGGTGGCACGAGAGGACAGTGTTTTCCGGTAGGGTGGCTCCATTCGTTTGGCCGGATAGCACACTTGCCCTTCTATCGTCTCCCCTTCTGCCTTCTCCCCTCTCCCTTCTCCCTTCTCCCCTCTCCCTTTTCCCTTCTCCCTTCCCGCTGCCGAACATTGTGCAAGCCCCTAACCCTACTCCTTGTACCTGACACTGCTCTGGTGCCACCCGTTGCTTTTCCCGGTAAAGATGGCAAAACCAGGCGAATTTTCTGTACCTTACCAGAAAAATAAAGTTGTGACTCATAAGTCTTCTGGTAGCAAGAATCGCGCTTGTGGGTCCAGGCTTGCCCTAACCTGGCAGGTCGGGGTGCACACCCAGGTACATATTGGCATCGGCGCACGTCCTGCCTATCGACAAACAATAACTAATTTCGTTCTTTATTTCTTCTGTCCGTTCATGGCGGTGTTTGTTCTTGTCTATCGAGACGGGCCTGCCGTTCCCGGTAGTACCGGACTGTACCCCTCCGGGGTGGCACCTCAGTGCGACCTGGACCCACAAGTGCGATTCTTGCTAGCAGAAGACTTATGGGTCACAACTTTATTTATCTGGTAAGGCACAGAAAATTCGCCTGGTCCTGCGGTCTTTACTGGAAAAGCAATCGGTGGCACCGGAGCACTGTCAGACACAAGAAGTCAGGTAGGGGGTCCGCACAATGTTCGGCAACGGGAAGGGAGACGGGAGAAGGGAGAAGGGAGAGGGGAGAAGGGAGAGGGGAGAAGGGAGAAGGGAGGAGCGGATAAAAGGCAGCGGTGCTATCCGGCCAGACGGATGTAGCCACCCCCGCCGGAAAGGCCAGGCACCGCCTGCCACCCGGCCAGAAAACCTGGTCCTCTTGTGCCACCAGACCTGAAAAGCCAGGCCCCGTCTGCCACCCTGCCCACAAAACCCTGTCCTCTGGCGTACGGTTGCTGTCGTTAAAATACCCGCGGGCCAGCCAAAAGAAAGCCAGCAGCGTCGGCCGGCTCGGGGGGAACCTGGCTACGCCCGGGCCCGCCGGCCCCCCCCCCCGCAGGCGTTCGCCGTGGGGGCGCCGGGGCTCCGGTGCGGCGGGAGCAGGGGGGGGGGGGGAGGGGGAGAGATCAGCCCCCCTCCTCCTCCTGTCCCCCGCCGGAGCCCCCGGCCAGCTGCCGCCCGGCCCGCTGCGCCAGCTCGGTGCACCGGTCGGTCAGGAACGCCAGCAGCAGCCCGAGCTGCGCAGGGTCTAGCGAGGCGCACACGGCCGCCACGTGGCGTAGGTCTCGTTCCGTCTGCGCCGCGCCGCCCGGGAGCGTGCAGCGCACCGCGCCGCCCGGGGGCGGGCCGGGCGCCCGGCCCGCCCGCCACGCCCGGTAGTCGCGGGCCTGGTCGTACCACAGCTCCAGGTACTGGCTGTCGGCGGCCGCGGGCCCGGACCCGCGCAGCGCGCTGGACGCGTCGCGCACCCAGCCCCACAGCAGCGCGAGGCCCACCGGCACGGCGGCCAGCACGAGCACGAGCACGGCGGACGGGGGGGGGCAGGTCCAGCAGGCGGTCGGTCCCCACGAACCAGGGCCACGGCGACAGGTAGGCCGCCAGCGGCACCAGGGCGCACGTGCTCCACCACAAAGACCACAGCGCCACGTAGCACTCGGTCACGTGGCGGACGTACCACGGCAGCAGGGCGGACGGCGGCGGAGGCGCGGCGCCGTCCCCCCCGCCGGCCGGGCGCAGGCAGGAGGCCGACGCCGCCGTGAGCTCCAGCTCCAGGTGGCCCGCCCCTCCCCATGCGTTTTGATACAGGCGCAGCGCGACCCGGGCCGCCAGCGGCACGCACAGCAGCCACGACAGCAGGCTGCCGGCGCCCAGGGCCAAGAGCAAGCACCCCAGGGCCCGGGCGTCCCAGCGCACGAGCAAGGACAGGGGACCCGTGAGGATGGCGGGCACCAGGGCGATCGTGCCCAGCACGCCGCAGCAGGCCGACCAGCAGCACAGACGGTTGAGCTGCTCGTGGGAGCGCCTGATCAGCGGCCGCTCCGCCGCCGCGCCCCACGCCCGCGCCGGCCCCCAGCACGCGCCGGTGCTGACCGCCCGCACGGACAGGAGGCACACGAACAGGAGGCGCAACCCGTGCAGGGACAGGTTGCGGCCGAGCGCCAGCCGCCTAAAGTCGCGCTTGACCACGCGCCACTCGCGGCACTCCGCCTCCAACGCCGCGTCGTCCGGGGCGCCGGCCGCCGCCAGCGTGCGCCGCAGCTCGTGCCTGGCCGTCAGCGGGCGCGGCAGCGTCCAGCAGGTCAGGCGCGCGATCTCCTCCCGGACCAGGCGCGCGCCCGCCAGCAGGCGCAGCCCGTGCACGCCCGCCTCGGCGGCCGGCGGCTCCGCCGGGCTCACCGCGCGCGCCGCCTCCTGGGCCAGGGCTAGCACCCGCCGCAGGTCGGCCGGCACGGAGCCCTCCGGGCTGGCGGGGTGCGCCGCGGCGGTGATGAGCAGCCAGGCGGGCCCCAGCGGGTCCCCGCCCCACAGCGCCGCCAGCCACGACAGCGGGCTGGCCGTGGTGAGGTTGGGGAGCGACAGCCGGGCGCAGCCAGCCGAGCTGTTGGCGTGCGGGCAGGCCCAGGCGCAGCTGAGGCTCGTCGTCCGGTCCGTGTGCCACACCAGCGTGCGCCCGCCGCCGGCCGCCCCCAAGGGCAGATGGAAGCCCGCGCGGGGGGGGCCGGCCTGCTGCGCGTACCAGGCATGCAGGTACACCCAGGCGGGGGTCCGCGCGACCTCGGCCACCGCCGGCCAGGGGACAGCCGACTGGGGGCAGTCGCCGGCGCCGGCCAGGTCGCGGGCCCAGGCCGGCAGCGAGGCTAGCTCGGCGGGCGCGGCGGCCCAGATTTCGAGGCGCCAGGGCGCGTACGACCAGTTGCCGGCCCCGGCGGCCTGCGGCAGGACCCACTGCATGTCGTCGCGCAGGGCCGCTAGGCTGGGCGGCGGCAGCAGGGGCGGCCCGCCCGAGAACAGCCACGCCACCAGGCACAGGTGTTGCACGGCCGAGTACACCAGCATGGCGCCGACGAACAGGCGCAGCTGCGCTAGGGACCCGACGTAGCGGATCAGCAGGTACACGGACGGGGTGGCCTCGTCGGCCTGCGCGGACCAGTCGTCGTGCACGTCCAGCCAGGACAGCAGCTCGTACAACGCCAGGTAGCGGCTGCCGTTAGCGACCAGGGCCAGCAGCAGCAGGGCGGGCGCGTTGTACTGGAACATGAAGCTCTCGAAGAAGGTCACGACGAACAGCCCGCACGTCAGGCCCGGGGCCCCCTCCCGGTACAGCCACGAGTGCACGTAGCGCACGTCGTAGTGTCCGACGCCGCACGCGACCCGCCAGGACGCGGGCAGGCGCAGGCACAGACACAAGAACAGCAGCGCCAGGCCCTGAACCACACACCACAACACCGCGCCCGCGAGCGAGACGGCTTCGGCCCCTGCTGCTCCCCCCTGCTGCGCTGTCCGCGCCAGCAAGCTGGCCGTAAACAGGGTCCACGCCCCCAGGGCGGTCCCTTGGTACCGACAAAACCGCCGCAGGTGCAAAGGCGCTCGCTGGCACACTTGCTGGTACATGCGCCGCCGCGGCTACACTCTCTTTTAACTAAAGCCTGGCGAGCGACAAGAACCTAGCACCAGGGAGGGGGAGAAGGTCGTCCTCCCCCCCGCGTGGGAGGGGAAGAAGGGACTGGGGGGTCTGGCCAGCAGCTTTCTCTCTCTCTCTCTCCCCTGGCAGCCCCTGCCCCTGCCGGCGAGAGACGGGAAGGGCCCGGGGCAGGGACACCGGCCGGCGCGCCCCCGCCCTCCCAGCCCTTTCCGCGCACCCGGAGCAGTTTACTGTGAACTCAGTGTCCGTAGCCGTCAGCGACCGGCCCCGGCTGTACCGGACATGCTGGGACTGCAAGTAGTGCGCCCTCGCTACGACGGCATCCGGCCCCTAGCGTTTTACTCCGGCGCCCTAACCCCGGCTGCCAGGCCAGGCCCTAGTTTTGGTTTTCCTGCTTTTTAATGAGACAGACTAGTAGCCCAACTTGGTGGTGCCTCCCCGGACTACTCAGAGTGCAATCACGTGGCTACCTTGGAACGGGTTGCGGGCCGTGGCTACCCAGCCCCGGAACTTGCCTCCCCACTGGGTCAGCACGACTTCTTCGCTAAAGGTAAAAGCCAGCGGCGCCAGTCGGGGGCCTTCATACTCGAGCACTTGCCAGAGCAGCTGCTGGTGGAAGGGCCGCGCGTTCCACTCGAGGTACCGTACCAACGCGGGCGCCCACACGAACGCTGCTTGCTGCGCCACGGGACGGGGGACCCCGTCCACTTCCAAGTAGCTGCCGTCCGCCTGCCTCGCGAGCTCGACGCCCTGGCGCGAGTACTGGCAGCCCTGGACGGCCCGCAGCACCGAGCCGTCGCCCAGCGCGTGGCTCAACGCCGCGCGAACCTCTACCTCGCTGCCGAGGCCCGTGACGGCGCTCACCACCCCATTCCCGACCAGGACGAGCGTCTGGGGTGACCACCACTGCCGCGGAGCACGGAAGCTCCTGCTCGGGCCACCCAGTGGCCAGGGAGGTGGCGGGAGCTGTCCGGCTGGTCGTGGCCGTGCCGCGGCGGTGAAGCCCAGCTTGCCGCTGGGCAGCCGGACCCGGAGTGACCTCCACTCGTGGTGCGCAGACAGGAACGAGGGAGCGTGGGCGGCCAACAGCTTGTGTGTCAGGAACAGGAGTTCTGCCGCGTCACCGTGTCTGGCCAGGTACCACGCTACGGCCTCGCTGTGTACGTACACGTGAATAGCGCCCCACTCGTCCCCGAGGCCCCCGTCGGCCACGTACAACCCCCCCGCCTCTTTGCGCAGTCGCTGCCCGGCCGGCGAGAGCCAGCCCTGGAACAGCGTGGGCAGACGGGCCACCTCCACCGGTGCGAATAACGCGGTCAGGGTGCCCTCGGCAAACAGCTCGTGCCGGTCACGTTGGGTAGCCAAGACGCTGCTCACGCGGGCCTGTTCCCACCACACCGGCTCGTCCAGGGCGGCGAAGAGTCGCTTCAGCAGCACGAAGTTGTACAGCGGAGTGTCACGGTAGCAGCCCAGGAGCGCTTGCACTGCGAGGCGCCAGCTCTGGTCCACGAGCGCCAGCGTCCCCACCACCCGGCGGTTGGCTAGCCGTGGCTCCGACCTAGCCGGCGGGGCTAGGTGGACGACAAACGCCAAGATATGGCGCAGCAGATCGGCGCCGAGGGCGCGGAACCCAGCGCCGCCGGCACGGCTAGCGGTGGCGCTCGGCGCGGTGGCGCTCGGCGAGGTGTAGGGGCGGAAGCGGCGCTGCTGGCGGCGGGGGGTGGTACTCCTAGGCATGGCGGTACTTGGCAGTGGGGCTTCTTCAGCAGGTCTTTGGTGCCAGAGCCACGGCGGGGCGCGGCCAAAAAGGTGGGAGGAGGGACGCGCGCTCCTAGGCACGGCGAGACGCGCCTAGACGCGTGCGCCGGTGTAGAGCACGCGCACCGGTGGGAGGGGAGGGGGTGCGCCCCCGCCGGCCGCGCGCGCGGGGGGGAGAGGGCGCCCCCCCCCCCCCCCCCTCCTTCCCTGCCGCGCCCGGCGGCCGGCGACACCGACCGACACACCCACCCGGCGGCGCCCCCCTCCTCCCCTGCCGCGCCCGGCGGCCGGGCGCCGCCGACCGACACACCGTGGCGCCCGGCGGCCGGCGCCGCCGACCGACACACCCACCCGGCGCCCCCCCTCCTCCCCTGCCGCGCCCGGCTGCCGGCGACACCGACCGACACGCCCACCCGGCGGCGCCCCCCTCCTCCCCTCATGTGGCGCCCGGCGGCCGGCGACACCGACCGACACGCCCACCCGGCGGCGCCCCCCCCTCCCCCCATGTGGCGCCCGGCGGCCGGTGCCACCGACCGACACACCCAGCGGCGCCCGGCGGCGGGGGGGGGGGGGGGTGGCACCTCCACCCTTGTGCGTACTGTTAAGACCGGCGGCCGGCGGCGGGTGGCGCCCCCCCACGCCAGTGCCCGTCGGTCGCCGGCGGCCGGTGGCGGGTGGCGCCGGTACCGAGGATAGTTGGCCTGGTGTTGGCGGGTGGGGGAGGGGGGTGCGGCGCACAATGTTTTTTCCCTCCTCCCTTCTCCCCTCCCCCTTCTCCCTTCCCTTTCTCCCCCCCTCCCCCGCCGCGCGCCCGCCGCGCGCACCCACCCCACCCGGCACCGCCTGCCACCAGCGGCCGGGGGTGCCGACCCGCGGACGGTGCGACCGACGGACGGTGGCGCCTGCTGCCCACCAGCCGCCGCCGGCCACCCGCCGGTGTGCACCGGTCGCCGGTGGTGGGTGGCTGGTAGCGCAGGTAAAGAAGGGCCGGCGGGGGTGGAGGCAGCCCCCCGGGGGGGGGGGGTGCGGTGCACAATGTTTTCCCCCCCCTCCCCTCCCCTCTCCCCTCTCCCTTCTCCCCTCCCGCGCCCGGCACGCGTCCCCACCCCCCGGGGGGGGGGGGGCTGCCACCGACTGCTGAAGGTGCTCACCGGCGAGCGGTGCCACCCGCCACCGGGCGACCGACGGGCGGCGGCGCCTGCTGCCACCGGCGAGCGGCCACCCGCCAGTGAGTACTGGCCGACGTTGGTGGGTGGCGGGTGGCGCCAGTAAGAAGTGGCCAGCGGGGGTGAAGGCAGCCATCCCCCCGGGGGGGGGGGGGTGCGGCGCACAATGTTTTCCCCCCCTCCCCTCTGTCTTCTCCCTTCTCCCCTCCCGCGCCTTGCACGCGCCTCCGGCCGGCACACCACCTGCCACCGACTGCCGAGTGTGGTCACCGGCGAGCGGTGCCACCCGCCACCGGGCGGCCGACAGACGGTGGCGCCTGCTGCCACCGGCGGGCGGTGCCGCCCGCCACCGGGGCGAACGACGGGCGGCGGCGTCTGTTGCCACCGGCCGCCGGCCACCCGCCAGTGAGTGTCGGTCGACGGTGGTGGGTGGCAGGTGACGCCAGTAAAAAAACTGATCAGCGGGGGTGGAGGCGGCAACCACTCAGTCCGGCACCGCCACTGGCCAGGCCAGCGCCTGCCGCCGGCACGACCGTCCGACCGGAGAATTCCGGCGCCGCCGGCCCGTGCTGGCCTGGCCGGGCACGGCCGCCGCGCCGTGCCCCCCGGCGGGGAGCTAGTGTGAACAACTTGGTCGTTTTACTGACCTACAAAATCTGAATCCTGAATCAGTGCAGTCAACACTGCGGGCCCTGCTTGCTCTCTCTCTCTCTCTGTGTCCCCGCGCGGGGGGTGGCCGGCTCAGCCGCGGGAGTGGCCGGCCGCTGGGTCCAGTGGCCCGTGCAGGCGGAACAGCCAGAAGCACATGGTGCCCGACGGCCGGTAGTCAAGCAGCGACGCCCGCCAGCCCGCCCCCCTGAGCAACGCACCCAGCTCGGTGCTGTAGACCGCGCGCGTCAGCTCCAGGTCGCCGGCGTGCCCCGTCAGCCATTCCAGCGCGCCGCGCCCACCAAAGAACGTCAGGCCCAGCAGCGACCCCGGCCGGGGGTCCAGCCGAACTAGCAGCCGGCGGATGGCCCGTGTGTTGCCGTGCAACATGTTGCAAAAGTCCAGGTACGCCACGTCCCAGTCCGCGGCCGGCGCGCCCTCCTGTAGCAGGGCCTCCAGGGAACGGCGGTGGACGCGGACGCCTGGCAGGGCCAACCGCTCGAGCTCCTCGCACGTCTGCGGGCAGAAGTTGGGGACGTCGGCCGACAGCGCCACGCCCAGCTCCTGCGCCACCTGCCCCAGCGCCCGGCAGCTCGCTCCCTCGGCCGCATCGAGCACTAGCGCCCGCAACGTCTGCCCCCGTACCCGCACCAACTCGCGCGCGTGGCGAGCCAAGCTGGCGTTGCAGGCTGCCTTGAAAATGGGGTCCCTGTCCCCGCTGAACGACTCCACCTGTTCTCGTGCGCGGGCGACCGGCGGGGCCCCCTCCAGCCGCTCGGCCGCCCGGCGTAGCTCCGCGTCCAGCAGCGGGACCGGCACGTACTCACTCCTGCCCTTGTACTGTCCGGGCCCGCGGTACACCACTTCGGCGTACAGCACCCCCTCGAGCAGCCTGGCCCGGTGGCCCACTCGGTACTCGCTCGCGTGGTAACGCACCGCCCGGAGCCTGCCCTCCAGTACCGCGCGGGCCACCAGGGGCGGGCCATTGACTATTTCCCAGCCCAAGAACCAGGCGGCGTCGCTGTCGCTGCGCAGCCCCTCGTCGGCCCACGTGACGCACAGCCCCTCGGCCCGGCCTCCTAGCCGCGCTTGCTCCGCGGCCTCTGCCTCGGACGCGTACCACGTGGGTTGGTACGACACCACCAGCGGCGGGCCCACGCCGCCGGGCCGAGCCTCGCCGTCGCGTAGGTCCCGCAGCTCAAAGCCGCGGGCCCAGGTGCCCGACGGGCGGGGCCTCCTGTGCTGGCGCGGGGGCTGGCGTCTGCGCCTGGGCTGGAGGGCGAGGGCGGCGGCCGCCGGGGAGCGCGGGCCTGCGGCCACCGTCGGGCCGCGGTGGGTCTGCTGGCTAACTTTCATGTCGGCTGAGGTGGCTGGTCGACGACGAATAGTGAGTTGGTAAGGAGCAGGCCCCACCACCTCCGGCCACGCCCCCCCCAACACACGCGCGGGCAGGTGCGCGGGTGGGGGCGGGGGTGACGAGGCGGCCTGGCACTCGCCCCCCCTCCCACACACACGCGCGGGCGGGTGCGCGGGGTCATGGACGCGCGCCGGCCGGCGCGTCCACTCGACACAGCGAGAGAGAGAGAGAGAGAGAGAGAGAGAGAGCGTGCGGGGGGGGGGGGGGGGGTGTGCGGACAGGCACACCTCCCGCCGGCGGCACACGCGCGGGCCGCCCCCCCCTGCCCCCTCCCCCCGTCACCCGCATGCGCCCGTCCGCCCCCCGGCGCCCAGCGCCCCGTCCCCCCCTCGCGCCGTCCTCCTGCCGCCTTCCCTCCTCCCTCCCTCCCCCCCCGACCCAGGGCAGGAGAGCCACGCAGGTCCCCCCCCTGTGCCGGCGTGCCCCCCCACCACGTGTGCCGGCGCACGCCCGCCCGCTCACTATTACGAGCGGGTCAGCCAGGCCGTGCGCCATGAGCAGCGAAGGCAGCGGTAGCGTGGCCCAGGCAGCCGGCCCCCCTGTCTATACGCACGTCAAGCTGCTGGTAGTCGGCGATTCCGGGACCGGGAAAACGAGCCTCTTGCAGCGCCTGGCCAAGGACGTGGGCCCCCCCCGAAAACATGTGTACGCCCACCCTCGGGGTAGACTTTGTCCTGCTGAATGTGGTGCGCCAGGGCCGGCACGTCAAGCTGTGGTGTTGGGACATGGCCGGGCAGGATCGCTACTACAGCATGGTGAACCAGTACTGGCAGAACACAGACGTGGCCCTGCTGTGCTACGACATGAGCCGGCCGGGTGCCTTACAAGCGTTATTTGCGCACTGGGTGAAGCCGGCCAAGAACAAGCTGCCCCCGCACTGCCAAATCGTACTCGTGGGCTGCAAGCAAGATACCATTCATGCCGACCACGCCGACGAAGTGCAACAGCAGGCAGAAGCCGTCTTGGCCACTTTTGGCCAGCGGGCGCACTGGACCAGCGCACGTGCCGACTCCCAGAGCAAGCTGCTCAGCCTGTTGTACCCCTACGTGGACCTCGAGCTGGGGCGGCAGCGTACGGTCGAACCAGGCACGGCCATTGACCTAGCCAGCCCGGCGGGCGAGGACGCTGCCCGCCAGAGCTGCTGTCAGCAGTAGAAGCCCCGGCTGCTGGCGGAAGGAACAAACGACCCCCTCCCTGGTCACGGCCTTGTTTTCTAGCGGCTGGTGCCGCTGGGACGTGGCTTGCGCGCGCGCACGGTCGCGACCGGCACGACGGCGCCGCGGGGGGTGACCTGCCCTGGGCTGGTCCTGATTAAAGAGCGGTGATTCGGCGTTTTTCTGGGCTCGTTCGCGAGGGGCACAAGAGAGGCGGGAGGGAGAGAGCCCTGCTCCCGCCCCTCTCCTAGTGGTCTTTCTCTCTCCCCCCCCCCCCCCCCCCCCGGGGCTTCCTCGCCGGCGCGGGCGCCACGCACGAAGACGCGGCAGAGTGTCCTAAACACACTTAACGAAACCACGCCCCGGCTAGAGATGCACCGCAACAGCCCCGCCCGCCGGTTGTGGCGCCGGTGGCCCCTCCTGCTGTGCTGGTGGCTGCGGGCCGCCGGCGCCGGGTGCCCGTACCCCGTGCAGTGCCCGACCCAAGAGGAGGCGTGCCCCTCGGTCGTGTGCCCCGGCGGCGCCACCATCCTAGAAATCACGACGGCGGCCCCGCAGGACACGTTCGTGTGGCCCCTGTGGCCGCCCGCCGCGCCGCTGGCTCGCCGCCGTCGCCAGGCCCAGGCCGAGGCCACCCCGACGTCGTTCACGGTCGACTGGGGGGACGGCTCGCCCCCCACGCCGTGCCTGGACGCCGGCGCCGCGCCCTGCGCGCACACGTACGCCGCCCCCGGCACGTACACCGTGACGGCGGACCCCGGCGGACGCCACCCCGTGCGCGGCTGGGCGCTGACGCCGGCCTGGCACGCCGCGGTGCCCGCGGGCCTGCGGCTGCGCGCCGTCCGGCGGTGGGGGGAGCTGCGCTTCCACGAGACGAGCGGCTACCACCTGTACGCGGCGCCGGGGCTGGCGTACGCGCCCTCGCTGAATTCGCTGCCGGACGCCGGGCTCGTGCGCGTCTGGGACTACAGCCTCGCCAGCCTCACCACGCCGCTGCCTGACCTGAGCTACGGCCTCAACGTGTCGGGCGCCGAGTCGGTGGTCGGCCTGTTCGAGAACTCCACTGGCCTGCGCAGCCTGAGCGGCACTCAAGGCTGGGACACACGCAGCCTGCGCAACGCCAGCCGCGCTTTCGCGGGCTTGCCAGCGTTGACTGAGCTCGACCTGTCGCGTTGGGACACCGCGCGGCTCGAGGACGTGAGCGATCTGTTTGCGGGCAACACTGCGCTCACGTGGGCGGGGGTCGGCAGCTGGACGTCGCTGCCAAGCCTGTCGCGCTTCCAGGGGCTGTTCCAGGGCCTAGGCAGCGACTTCCGGGAAGCGCTCACCGGCTGGTCGACGCCCGCGCTCGCGCCGGGTTCGGTCGACTGCACGTGGCTGGCGCCGTACACGGCGCTCGGCCAAGCACACTGGCCCGCCGCGTGCTCGCGCTCGCACTTCCTGGCGCTCGTGCGCACGAGCTACCCTAACGCCGTCGCCACCCTGACGCTGTCGCCCACGGCCGGCCCGGGGGAGGGCGGCACGTACGGCGTGGACTGGGGGGGACGGATCCTCGCCCGGCTCGTGCGCGCACGCCAACGGTGCGACGTGCTCGCGCACGTACGCGGGTGCCGGCGACTACTGGCTGCGCCTAAGCGGCCGCGTGAACGGGCTGCGGTACGTAGAGGGCGCTTTCGTGGTGGACGTGGTGGCGTGGGGCGACGTGCAGCTGTACCACCCCGTCGGCAGCACGACGGCGCTCTTCGCGCCCCCCGGCACCACCACGCCGGGCGCGCTGCGCTACCTGGCGCCGACGGCCGGCTCGCGGGCCCTGAACGGCGTGGCCCCGGAGTACCTGCTGTACCAAATGAGTGAGTTCGTGGGCGACGCGCGCGACTGGGACTGGTCGTGGCTCACGCCCGCTACACATCCCAACGGCTTCCTTCGCCTGTTTCAAAGCTGTGCCAAGTTCAACCAGGACCTCGGTGGCTGGAACACGAGCGGCGTCGCTAGTCTGGCCTTTACCTTCTGGAGTGCGCGGGCCTTCAACGGCAGCGTCGAGAGCTGGGACACGAGCCAAGTCACCAGCCTGTTCCTCACGTTTTCGGACGCCAAGGCGTTCAATCGACCGCTCGGTGCCTGGAACGTGGGCAGGGTCACGACCCTAGGAGTAGCTTTCAAGGGTGCGTCTGCCTTCAACCAGCCGCTGGGCGCGTGGAACACTTCGTCCGTCACGAGCCCGAGGGAAGCTTTCTCTAGCGCCCGGGCTTTTAACCAAAACATCAATGGCTGGAACACTAGGCAGGTGTCGGACATGTCCTCAGCCTTTGGCTGCCAGGATCACACGTGCGCCTTCAACCAGCCACTGGGCGCCTGGGACGTGTCGGCCGCCGCGGCAGCAAACGGGATGCGGTACATGTTCAGCGGCAACTGTGTCTTTGATCAGGATCTCACTGGCTGGAACCTAGCTGCGTCGCCACCAGGTGCAGACACGTGCACCCTTATGTTCCAGTTCAATGGTATCTATGCTGCGGACCGCGGCATCCAGCCGAGCCATCTGCCGAGCTTGTGCGACGGCTCCTACGTCCGTGGGTGCGGTATCTACTAATGGATAGTGGCAGACAGGCGGCGGCGCGCGGGCTGCGTGCGCCTTAGCGGAGCTGCTCAGGGGGGGGGAGGGCGCGACACACACAGGGCGGGCGGACTCGGGTTGATGCAAAAGCCTAAATTAAAAAAAGGTGTGTCCGAAGAATAGTAACGCAGCCTCAAATAAAATGTAAGGAGATCTGGTACAGGCAGTGGGGGAGGGGGGGGCTGCACAGCCATAGGCTGGCGCCCGCAGGGGGCGAGGGGGCGCTACCAGACAGCGCCGGACGAGAGCGGGCGGGGAGTCAGCGGTCGGCCAGGCCAGGGAGGGGGGCGCTGCCTCCTCCCCGCGACCCGGGAGGGGGGAGGGGCCGCCTGCCCCCCGGCCCCCGGGAGCACGGCCCGCGCCGGGGGCTTGCCAAGGCCTCACAAGCAGTCGTCGGGACCCCGGGGGCTTGCTCTTGCACTCATGCAGGCAGACGCTGGCTGCGGCTGCACGGCCCGCCGGCACTTAGCGGTCAGGGCGCGGCGCCTGCAAGCCGGCCTGGGGCCGGACGCCTGGACCGCGTTGCTCCACAGCGCCCGTGAGGCCCTGGACTGCGCCGACCCGGCCGCCTGCGAGCACCACTTCTGCTGGCGGGTGCCCGAAGCGACCAAGATCCTGCTGCTAGTGTCCCTGCAGCGGGAGGCCGGCCCCGCCGCCCTGGCCCGCTTCCTGCGTCAGTGCGCGTAGTCCCCATGAAGGGGGATGCCAGACGGAAGTTGCGGAGTAAAAGGGGGGAAAAGAGACAGGAAAAGGGGGGGGCTTTTGGCCCCCCCGCGCGCGCGTACCGCGCTTGGTTATTCAGCAGTACTCGACCGTGAGTCCTAGCTACTTTTTTTAGCTAGCTACTGCCAGGTGGCGCCGGTGGGTTGTTAATAAAACACACTACGCTACCACGCCTGCCTACAAGTTTTTTAGCCAGCCAGTAACCCGGCGCCGGGCAGAGTATTAATAGCACACCACGTTGTTAGTAGTGCCTCTCGGACACGCGTTTCTTTATTCAGACCACACTAGACTCGGCGCTACTGGTAGTCAGGCGGTCGCTAGGAGGCAAGTCCTGCTCGGTCAGCACCGGGCCCAAACAGCGCAGCAGATCCTGGAACGAACATACTGTCTCGTAGTTCCGGTGGATCACCTCGAGCACCCCGCTGACGACCGTCACCTCCCGCACCGTCTCCCGCCGCTGGCCGAGGCGGTTCACCCGCGCGAGCTGTTGGCTGCGCGTGGCCTGGTTGCTTAAGTACACGCTGCTGACGGTGGCCCCGCAGCGTGTCAGGGTAAAGCCCTCGGCGAAGCGCAGGTAACCTACCACCACGTCATAGTCCGGGCACGCGCCCTTCGCCACCAGACTGTCGGTGAACGTGAGGGGCGCCTGGGCCGACAGCGTGCACACCAGCAGGCCGGCCGCCGTCAGCCGCGGCACGAGCTCGGCCTGGTGCGCCCGGTCGCGCGCAATCAGGTACACCGGACACCTGGGCTCGGCGCGCACCAGGGCCAACGTCTCGCGGACTAGCACCGGGGTCACGGCCGCGTAGGCCCGCCGCAGCAACTCCGGCAGCGGCGCCCCGCGCTCGGCCGGCTGTTCCTCCGGCGTCTCCACCCGCACAACCTGCTCCACCACACGGACGCCGGTCTCGAAGCGGTTGTTCACGCCGCACGCAAAGGCCAGCAGCAGGTTGCGCGGGCCGACCGGGAAGGGGCACACGAGCTGCAGCCACTTGAGCAGGCCGAACAGCGACTTGTTCAGGACCGGGGTGCCGCTGAGCAGGAGGAGGTAACGCGCGCGCGCGGCGACTGCCAGCGCGGAGCACGTGCGCTGCGTCGACACCGCAGAGGCGCGGTGGAACTCGTCGCAGATAAACACGCTCTCGTGAGCCACCTGCAGCAGGGCGGGCCAGTGTGCCCGCAGCCGGTCCTCGGGCACCAGCGCCACGTAGCCGGGCAGGGGCGCCTCGTGGCAGCGCACCGACGCCGGCAGCCCGCGCCTCGTCTTGTCGTACAGCTGCACCCTCGTCGTAAACCGCTGGACCTCCCGGCACACCCCGTCCAGCGCGCTGACGGGCAGGGACCACAGCACGTAGCGCGGCGGCGGCGCGGCCCGCGCCAGCAGGCTCTGCACCAAGTACAGCGCGATGCGCGACTTGCCGCTGCCGGCGTCCATCTTGAGCAAGTTGCGCTCGGGCCGCTCCAGCAACGCGGCCAGCGCCTCGGCCTGGTGCTTGAACGCGGGCTGCGGCTGGGCTTCGCCGAAGCCGGCCCACTCCGCCGCGCGCGCGTGTGCGCCCGCCTGCCGGCGGGCCAGCGAGCCGGCCAGGCGCTCGCGCACCCAGCGCAGCAGCAGCGCATCGACGACCTGCAGCTGCTGGACGCAGGCCCCCAGGGTCCAGAGCCGGCCGCGCAGCAGGCCGCCCGTCTCCAGCAGCAGGCGCGCGGCCGCCGCCGAGTGCGGCGTGAGCGGGCTGCAGTCGGCGCAGCTGCCGTCCCGCTGGACGCGGGGCAGCCTGGGGTCCGGGCGCTGGAGCCAGACCAGTGCCTCCTGCAGCACGGGCGGGCTGCTCTCGGCCCACAGCGCCTCGAGCTGCGCCGCCGTGCCGGGCCCGAGCGGCAGACGCAGCCGGGCCTCGCGTACCTCGGACCACGTCCGCTCGCCGTCCAGCCGGAACTCGCAGTCGCCGAGCCACGCCGCCGGCCCGCCCGTGACCGAGAGCCGGCGCACGTCCGAAAGCCCGTGCGCGGCCGAGGGGGACCGCAGGGCCCGGGCCTGGCTCTGGGCGACGTGGACGCCGGCCTGCAGCTTGGCCCAGAACCAAGCGCGGGCGGCCTGCTCCTGCGGCCCGCCGGCACGGGGACGACGGGGGGCAGCCCGTACGGGTCGCGGGGGTTGAGGAAGACGGCCAGGCGGTGGCCCGGCACGTCCTCGCACTCGTGCTGGCCCACGAGGGCGCTGAGCCACGCGTCCGGCAGCCGCAGGCTGGCCCAGCCCGCCGGGCCCGCCGCGACGCTGCGCGTGCGCTGGTGCCGGGCGCGGCCCGTGAGTGACGCGAGCACAAAGATCTGGGCGTCGCGCACGGCGCGGACAAAGGGGCTGGCGGGGTCCAGCGCGCGGCCCGGCACGCGGCCGTTGGTGCCCGTGACGCGCACAAACAGGCGCACCAGGGCGTGCGCCAGCGGCCGGGCCCGGTTCTCGCGGGACACTGGCAGCCACTCGCCGCCACCGCCGGCCTTGGCCGGCAGCAGCAGCGGCAGGGTGCTGCAGCAGTGGTGGTCCAAGCAGTGCCAGGGCGGCATGGGCCACGCGCTGGCCGGCAGGCAGCGCTCGCGCGTGCGGGGCGGCGGCGCGGACGCCAGGCTGCGCAGGAGCTGGAGGTCGAAGGGCATCCCCCCCAGCTGGTCCAGCAGGCGCGAAGCCCGCCGCCAACCGGGCTCGGCGGCCGGGTCGTCGGGCGGCGGGAGCGGGGGGAGGCGACCCCCGGTGTGGTACACGAAGCACTCGTCGGCGCGCAGCCCGTCGACGGCAAAGCCGGCCCAGCGCCGCAGCAGCGCCGCCGAGGGCTTCCACTCGGGCACCTCGGTGCACAGGAGTGCGTACGCGAGCAGCTCCTGCACCACCTCCCAGGGAGCGCAGGCGTCCTCGCAAAGCGTGATGGCCAGGCGCTTGCACAGGGCCGTGGGCCCACGGACAAACGCCTGCAGGTGGGGCACGAGGGAGCAGGGGGCGCGGCCGAGCGCGAGCACGGTGCCGCGGAGCAGCGCGGCGTCGGTGGGGTGCGCGGAGCCGTACCTGACCAGCTTCTGCAGCAGGGACTTGAGGTAGCAGGGGGACAGGTCCTGGAGCGGGACGCCCTCGGGCGCGGCGCGGAAGCGTCGGCGGTATAGGCGCCAGCCCCGGCGGAAAGCGTGGGCGCCGGCGTCGGTGGCGGGCGCCTGGCGGGCCAGCGCGAGGGCCGCCCGGTAGTCGTGCTCGGCGCCCAGGACCGCGAGTTCGGGCTCGGCCGGGCCCGCGCGCGCCGGCGGCACAAAGTCGAGGGCGACGGCTGCGCCAAAGGCAGGGAGCTCGTAGTACTCCTGGCCGGCGCCGATCGGCACGAGGCCTTGGGCCCGGACCTGCGCGGGCGTGAGTGTCGGCCGCGGCGGCAGCTGCTGCCAGCGCGAGGGCAAGAGGGCGAGGGTCTTGTGGCGGGCGTGCTCGCTGCTGCCGGGCCTGGGCGGAAGCGGGCGATGAAGTCGGCCGGCGTGAGGCGCTGGCCCAGCAGGCGGGCCTCGGGCTGCTCGACGCGCGTGTGCAGGTCGTTGGTGGCGGCGCCGAGGTCGAGGACCTCGACGTGGTGGCCCTGCCCCACGCAGGTCGTGTGTGCTACCTGGGCAGACTGTAACCAGCGGACGACTTGGTCGACGGACGGCAGGGCGCGGCGGAGCGCCGGCACGCCGTGGCTGAGCAGGCGGGCGGCCAGGGCGCGGAGTTCGTCGGGCCCGAGGCCGCGGAGGGCGTGGCTGTCGGGGCCCTGCGGGGCGGGCGGCGTGGGCGGGCCGAAGTGGACGCGCAGCTTGGCGCCCTTAACGCAGTCGTGGCGGCCGACGAGGTCCGCCGACCAGCCGCCACCGGCGCCACGGCCGGGTTCGGGCCAGAGCCCCGTCACGTCACAGTACAGCGGACGCAGCGCGGGGTCGGGGCGGGCCTTCTTGGTAGCAGGCAGCATCGTGGCCTAAGCCAGAGGCTGGATTCTGGCCTAAGCCAGGGTGCGCCCGTCGTCGTGTCGGCGGGGGTGGGAGGGACGAGCACACCCTCTCCCCCCCCCCCCGCGCGTGCCGCGGCACGGAGCGGCGCGCGCCCCCCTCCCCAGGCCAGGAGCGCGGGTGGGGGCACACGGTATGGGAGAGCGGGGGGGGGCGCTGCCGGCGGGCGCGTTCCGGGGCACGGGGACCGAGCGTGGACGAGGACGGCCCCCCCCCCCCCCCCCCCCCCCCCGGCCGCCGCACGCGGGCACTACTTGGCCCCCCGGGAGGGCCCACCCGGCGCGCGGGGCTTGGCCACCCTACCCCCCCTCCCCGCCCGCGCCCGGCCCAGACGGCAAGTTCCCGGGGACTGAGTGTGGACGAGGAAGGACCCCCCCCTGGCCGCCGATCGCGGGCACTACTTGGCCCCCCGGGATGCTCCACCCGGCGCGCGGGGCTTGGCCAGCCTACCCTCCTTCCCCGGGGGAAGCGAGGTTCCCCCTCACCCCTTCCCTTCTCGTGAAAATGACCCTCCCCGGGGGCAGGAAAACTTCCCCTCCCGAGAGTGGAAAGGGACCCCCCGTCTCGAGAGTGAAGACGAACCCCCCCTCCCCCTCCCTCTCGCGAGTGAAGACGACCCCCCCTCCCTCCCCCTCCCGAGAGTGAAGACGACCCCCCTCCTCCCTGGAGGTGAAGCTGCTGCCCACCCTTTTTCTTCGTCTGGTCCACCGCGAGCCCTCCGCGACACGGTTAACACACGACCGTTTGGCAACTAGCCTCCGGGCACCAACTGTGCACGAGCGTGCCGGTGCCTAGGTCAGTCAGGAGATAGACGGGCAGGTTGTAGTAATAGTAGGCCGAGGCCGCTCGGCACGTTTTATTTTGCTTGGTCCAAGAACAGAGACTCTGTTCCCACTTTTTTTCTCCTCTCTTTTTCCCTCTCTCCCGCTCCTGGGCGGGAGCCGTTAGCAGGGCTTCAGTGTCCCTTGGATAGCCACGCGGCAGCAAGGGCAACGCTTCAGCCCCCGGGCACAGTCCTGGCACACGCGCAGGTGGCCGCACGGCACGAACACGACGAGCGGCGTCGTCTCCCGCCCCGGCTCCTCCAGGCACACCACACAGGACGGCCGCCGGAGCTTGCCTTCTAGGTCGGAGACCTGAGCCAGCCGCTGAGCCAGCCCCAGTCGCAGGGCGCTCACCGCCTCCACGTCGTCCGCGTCCGGCCAGCGCTCGAGCCGGAGGCCGGCCAGCAGCCGTGCGGTCGCGCCGGCGCTCTCGGCTGGCGACGCCGCCTGGGGCCCAGCCCGTGCCGCGGCCAGCTGCACCGCTGCCGCCGCCACCTGGGAGGCTAGCTCGTCCTTCTCCCCTCGCAGTGTCTCCCTGGCCGTCCGCAGGTAGTCGATGGACGCGCGCACTTCAGCTAGAGCCGCCTTGCCCGAGCGCAGTTCCTGCTGCTGCGCTTGCACGTCCTGGCGCACGGCCCGGGCCGCATCTACTGCCTGCTGGATATTGTCCAGCGCACGTTCCCCCGATCGCAGCTGCTCCGTCTGGGTGCGCAGGTCGCGGCGCACCGCAGCCACCTCGTTCAGCGTCTTGCGCACGGCGGCTTGCTTGCTAGCGAGCTGCCCAGACACCTGGGCCAGGTTCGCCTGTTTGGTCGCGAGTTCGCGTTTGGTTCGCGCTAGCTCTTGCTGTGCGCGTCGCACGCGGCTGGTCCCGAGCTGCCCAGAGACCAGGGCCAGCTCCGCCTGCTTGCTAGCCAGCTCTCGTTTGGTCCGCACTAGCTCCTGCTGGGCCTGTACTAAATCCTTTTGTGCGCGTGCGACGCAGCCAGTAGCGCTGTGTTCATCCTCTTGCAGCTGGGCCAATGTCTCTCTGGCGTCCAGGAAGAACCGTTGCAGGCCGCTGGCGCGCTCGGGCGTGGCCTCGGCTGCCTGCTGATGCCAGGCCCGCTCGCCCTGCTGGCTGAAATAGGCCAGCGTCTTGGCCGGCGAGTCGAGCCCCAGGCCCCGCAGGTAACTGAGCAGGGCCTCGTCTGTCGCCGGATCCTGTCCCAGCCCACCCACTGCTCGGGGGGCTGAGCTCCGTGCGCCAGGAGCACTTGCGCTAGGCACCGCAGCAGGGGCAGGAGCTTGAGGCGGAGGCCGAAGGACGCTTCCTGGGGTTCCCAGGCCAGCACGCACACAGTGTACAGCATTTCCGCCAGGACCGGAGCCGGCTGCGGGTCGGGCGCCGAGCGTAGGAAGTAGTCTAGCAAGAATGGAGAGCGCGTGAGCAGGGCGGCACGGGGCCAGGCCGGCCCGGACGAGCCCGTGGTCCCTGGCAGACGGAGCACTTCCGCGGCTTCGCCCAGCAGCTGCACCACGTCCTCCCGTCCTAGCAACAGCAGCCCCGCCCAGAAGAACAGCGCCACGTGCCTGGTCGCCAGCAGATCCGCCCCCGTCTCGGGCCGCAGTCGGAGGTCGCGCAGGAGGTCACACACCAGGAGCTCAGGCCCGAAGACCACCGACACCTTCTGCCGCTGCTCGGGGCTCAGTTCTTGCAGACGCTGCACGACCCGCCACAAGGCGGCGGCCTGAGCGTACTGTGGCAGCTGGCGCAGCCGCCGCCAGACCGTGGCCAGGACCCGCAGCCACCCCAGCCACTCGGGGGCAAAGGCCAGGGCGGGCACGTTTTGGGACCGGTCGGGCAGGCCGGCCAGCGTTAGGCGTGCCGCGAGGCGGCCGAGCACGGCCCGGTCGAGCTCGCCCGTAGCCCCCAGGTCCTGCAGGGCCTGGCCGGCCAGGGGCGAAGGCCGGACGGCGCCGGCCGCGAGCCCCTGGTAGGAATCCCACAGGGCCTGCAGGGCGGGCGTGGCGTCGGCCGCGCCGTCCGGCCGCTGCAGAAACCGGGCCGTCTGGGTCTGCCACACGTCGTAGAAGCCCGCGGCTAGCGCGAGCGAGCCACACGGGAGAGGAACGCCGGCGCCGCACGAGCCCAACCACTCGGCGCACTCGCGTGCCTCTTGTTCAGCGCTGTCGTAGCACTCCGCGGCCGCCAGGGGTTGATCCTCCTCCAGGCACAGGCCGGCCAGGCGCGACCACGACGAAGGGCCGGCGCCAAACAGGCACCGGCTCTGGAACAGGAAACGGAGGGCGGTGGGCGACGTGCGGCGCACTAGGTGGCGGAAGCTGGCTTCGAAGCCGTCGGGCCCACTCCTGAGCCAGCGCAGTAACTGGGTAGGGTCCGCCGGCTCGGCGGCGGCAGTAGGACGAGGGGCTGCTTGGCTCATCTGGCTTAGCCAGTGGGTTTGCGAGTGGGTGGGGTTTTGTGAGCGGCGAGTGGACCACCGCTGGGGGGCGCCCGTGCGCACACGGGGAGACCGCGCCCCCCCCCCCCCCCCCCCCCGAGCGCGTGGGGCACCCGCAACGCGGCTCACGCCCCCCCCCCCCCCCCGCGCGGGCCTCATGCCCTGATCCAGGGCGCGCGGGCGCCTGGCGCACCCGTGGCGCCGCCCACGCCCCCCCCGGCCTGCCTCCTACGGGCCTCCTCCCCCGACCCAGGGCGCGGACGCCTGGCGCACACGTGGCGGGGGGGAGGTTGGCCACGTGTGCCGGCCCACGCCCTCGGGGGCGCCCCCCGCCTCCGGGCGTGCAGACAAGGCGCGCGCTCCCCAAGCAAACGCGCGCGGTCAGCTTCGTGCTAGGACTTGGCCAGCAAAAAGGCCTACCCCTCGGACCTTAGCCACTGGCGTGGGAGAGGGAAGGGGCAGGCAAGGGGGCGCGCCCCAGAAGACGTGAATTGGTTTTTTTGATTAAAGCCAGACAGAGTCTGGCACTTGGCACTGAGAACTAGAGAGGGAGAGACAGAGCAGAGGAAGCGCCCCAGCAGGTACCACCAACATGGATCCAGCCACTGAAGCGGTCAGAAAAGGAATTCAGCCACAGAAAGGGGCCGCGGGGGGGGGGGCTGTCCTTGAGCGACAGCGTGGCCCGGCCGGAACCAAGAGGGGGCAGTCGCTCACTCACCAGAGCGAGGTGGTCGCCCGTGCCCGCCCCAAAATCTGAGCTTTTTACTGAGCCAAACGTCACGGCATCTCTCCCCCCCTCTAGTGGGGGACCAGCTACTCACTGTCGTGCTGCGAAAAATACAGCAGCACCGGCTGGTAGACCTGGAAGCCGTCGTACGCAAAAACCTCACCGCCCGGCACCAGCAGCCCGTCCACCAGCCGGCACGGCCGGGGCCACTGCAGGCCACGGCCCACTCTGGCTCCGGGGTCAACCCTCGCCTGTGCAGCCTGGAGCATGTTAACGACGCAGTGCGCGGCCCGGCCCTGCCTACCAGCGGGGCTGAACGAGTGCTTTTCGCCCCAGCTGAGCACCGCGACCGGGTGCAAGTACTCGGCCAGGGTACACACGAAGCCCCGCGCGCGCTGCCACTTGTAGCCTTCGTCCCTGATTTCGGAGCCGTCCGGCCCGTACGCCAACAAGACACACAGCTTCCTTTTTCGGTCCTTGCCCCAGTAGCAAAAACAGTCGCGCCCCTCCTGCCTGCCTCCTCTGCCGGCCGGCTCGGCCCGGTCGACCAGGGCACACAGGCCGTCTAGGCAGGCGGTGGTTTTGGCGAAGCCGTGGAAGACGTCGTGGCGGGGCTGCAGCGCCAGTTCTCCCCGCGAGTCATACCTGCTCCACCAAAGGTTGGTGCAGGCCAAGTATTCCACGAGTTGGTGTTGCTTCCGCAGGAAGAAGGCCAACGCCCCCTGGCGCCCCTCCGGAGTGCTGTCCAGGCACACTTTATCCAAGCCCTGTCTGGCCCAGAGCCTCGCTTGTTCGGGCAGGCCCAGCTTGCCTAGCGTATTGTACCGCAGGCAGGCAGGGCAGCCGCAGGCCGAGGCCATGTGCTCCGATAAGACGGCCAGCAAACGCCTGGGCCGGCGTTCCCCGGAGCGGGTGGCCCCCGCCGGGCGGCGCCCCCCGCGCACTGTCTCCTGCCACTGCCTGTGGCACCCCAGCGCTGCGCACAGTGGCTCCAGCTGCTCCCGCCAGGCCGGCCGCTCCCGGCACAGCCTGGACAAGCCCGTCTTCTCCCAGGCGGCGTCGGAGCTCTAAAAGCCCAGGTCCAGCCGGGCCGCGATCCGTGAGCCGAGCTCGAGCAAGTGGGCGCGCTCGTCCTCTGCGCCGACGTCGGCGTAAACCAGCAGGCGTCTCTCGGGGAAGCGGTCCCTGGCCTGGCACTTCCAGCACCAACAGCCATCGACGTCGTGCCAGCAGCGCGACACGCGCCCCAGCTCGCACGGCCAACAGGTGCAAGGGGGCGGGCCGCCCCCGCCGCACACTTCCTGCAGGCTCGCGACCACGCCCCAGGGACCACCGCGCAGCACGAAAGCCCACAATAAACTGCGTAACAACTTGGTCGCGGCCTCGGGTGACAACACGAGGCAGGGGATGGGCGCGGAGGTGCACCGGGGTTCGAACCTGGCCGGCAGACCAAAGCGGCCAGACCAGCACCCGGGTTCGGTCCGCGCTACGCGTAGGGTAGCACCTGCCCTCGTGTCGTCCACGAACGTGCGCCCTGGCGGTTCCGGCTCGTCCTCGCCGGGCGGGTCGACCCAGCCAGGCGGCGGGGGAGGAGGGGGCTCCATGTCCTCTGCCACGCGGCACACGCACAGCGAATTCTGGGAGAGGAGACAGAGGGGCGCCGCCCCCCCCCCCCCCCCCAACCGGTCAGCCGTGCCCCCCTCCCGGCGCACGCACCCGGACGCCGGGGACGGCCCCCCCCTCCAGTGCCCGGGCGGGCCCTGGGGGGGGGGGGGGGGCGGGCCGCTGCCCACCCCCGCGCGTGCCGGCCGCCTGCCGGCGCTCGGGCCGCCCCCGTGTTCGCTAGGAGGGGGGGAGGTCGGGGTGGAGTGCTTAGCACCCCAGGACGTCCAGGCGAGAGATCGCCACCCTTGGCGGCACGTGGTTAAGCTTCGTAGTGCTCAGAAGAAGTCAGTGCGTCTAGGTAGTATAGCCACCGAGCCAGTTGGTGTTGTTGATCAACTTTGGGCGATTACTGGCCGTGGCGGGGCAGAGCAACCCTCCCCCTCGGGGCTTCCGGCGCACTGGTAGCCCGCGGGGCAGCCCCCAGGACTGGCCGCCCTAGCCCCCGCGACAGGCGTACGTGCCGGGCTGGTTGTCGCACCACCTGGCGCTGCCGCCGCAGTCACCAGCGGCCACGCCGGCCGTGTCGAAGAAGAGTTCGTGCAACACCAGGCCGCTGGATCCCTGCGTCCCGTTGCCCACCTGCTCCGCCACCAGGGTCACGAACCGACCCGTGACGACGTTGCCGGGGTCGAGCCACCAGGCCCGGCCGTGCTGGTCCGCCTGCCACGGCCACCACACTCCCGTCTGCCACAGCTGGAAGGGTCCGTCCAGTGACTGGTTGCTGATCCCCAGCGTGAGGTTGTTGGGCCCGCTGACGTGGGCGTCGTTGCGCACCGACAGTGCCACGCGCGTCAGTGTGTAGGCCGCGCCCAGGTCGTACGTCACGCGCTCGCCCGGAAAGACCCAGCCGCCGATGGTGCGGCCGCTGGCGCCCACGTAGCGGCCCGTGGCCGGGTCATAGCTGGCTGCGCTGTACCAGGCCGAGCAGTCCGTGGCGGTTTCGTAGTCAAAGGTCTTGGCCGCCGTGCAGGCTGGGTAGCTGGTGTGCTGGCTGGACACGGCCACGCGCACGCCTACATCGGCGGCGGACCAGGGCTGGAGGGGCACGAGGCTGTCCGCCGTGTCGAAGCTCAGCTGGTTGAGCTTGACCGACGAGCGCCGGGCGGTATTGTTGGTTGGGTTGCCGACCGAGTGGACCACGAGCTCCACGAGCTGGGCCGGGCGCGGGGGCAGCTCGAACCAGACCAGGTCCGGCTCGGCCGCGTTGAGCCAGTCATGCTTGCGCAGGCTGCCCCAGTAGCTCGAGGTGAGGCTCATGGCATACAGCGAGGCGTACACGCTCATGTTCAGGGGGGCGGTGTCCTGCGCACTGCCCGCCGCGGGCCGGAGCCCCACCGCGCGCAGCCTGTAGACTGCTCCTAGGTTGACTGCTAGCCAGGCGCCGGGGGGAATGGTGTCGGTCCCGCAGGCCGCCGTGCAGGTGCCGTTGGCCGCGCCAAATTCCGGGCCCGAGGTCCAGACCCCCCCCGAGCGGGCTGGGCTGCGCCTTGAACACCTGCTCGCAGCCGTCGTTGCCGACGAAGGAGGACGACAAACACTTGCTCGTGCGGTCGGTCAGCGTGAAGGTGCGGTTGGGCTGGGGGGTCGGGCTGCGACGGAAGGCGCACTCGTCGGCGTCGGCGCAGCGGCCGGCCGCGGCGGCCTCGAAGCCCGCCGCGCAGGGGCAGCCGAAGCCCCCGGCCTGCGACTCGCAGCGCCGGCCGAGCGCGGGCCCGCACAGGCCGGCGGGGCCTTGCACAAACGCCGGGTACAGCTCCGGTACCTCGGCGCTGAGCTCGGCGTCCTCGAACGCTAGGGACAGTTCGCCGACCTGCGCCGTGCCGTAGGGGTTCGTGGTTTCCGTGACGACCAGGCGGAACACGGAGTGCGCCCAGCGGCCGGCGCCGGCCGCCGGCACCGCCCAGGTCTTGGTTTGGTTGGTGCCGCTGACCCAAGCCAGCGCCGCCGCCTGCCCCACCAGCGTCTGCCACGCCAGGCTGTCGTTGCTGCCCAGCAAGCTGAACTTCCTCGGCCCGGACTCGGACGAGTACTGGAACCTGGCCGTGAGCGTCAGGGACACCAGGCGCCGCGGCTTGGCCGAGTGCGCGAGCTGCAGCCACTCGGCGTACAGGGTGGTGGCGCCGTCCACGTTGGGCGTGCCGGCGGCGCTGCCTAGGTTGGCGGTGCCATCCGCGTAGTAGGTGCCGGCGCGGGAGCACCAGTAGTCCTCCTGCGTATTGGCCAGGCCGTTGAAGGCCCGCCAGGCCCCGTGGTCGAAGCCCGCTTCGACCAGCAGGCTGGACGCGTCGACCGACCAGCCGTCGGACGCGTTGGGCACGGGCCACGGGGCCCGGGGGTCCTCGAAGTCCAGCGCCAGGTCGCCGATGATGGCGCTGCCGTACGCCTGGCCCGTCTCGGTCACCACGAAGCGGTAGTACCGGTACGCCCCCGCGCCGGCCGGGACGTCGAACTGCTTTGTCTGGGCCGCGCCGGCGCCCCAGGCCGGGGTTGTGGGCACGGGGTCGGCGAGGTACACGGTCGTCCAGCCCGCGCCGTCCTGGCTGCCCAGCAGCCGGAACCGCCGGGGCGCCTCGTTGAAGTAGGTCTGGCGGGTCGTGAGGAAGAGCGACCGGACGCGGCGCGCCGTGCTGCTGTGGGCGAGTTGCACCCACTCGCCCCAGACCGTGGTGGTCCCGTCCACGTTCGGGGTCTGCGCCGCCGCGCTCTGGTCGACGAGCCCGTTGGCCAGGTAGCCCTGGCCCGAGGACCAGTAGTCCCCTACCGTCGCCGCCAGGCCGTTGAAGGCGAGCTTCACGTCGTGCAGGCCGTACTGCGGGGTGAGGCCCAACCCCGAGGACGAGCGCGACCAGCCGTCCGGCCCCTCCAACTCCAGCCACAGCTCCCCGAGCTCGGCGGGCACGAGGTAGCCCGGGCCCAGGCTGTCGGCGCGGGTGTTGACCGCGACGAAGCGCAGCAGAGCGTAGGCGTCCAGCCCGGGCGGGGGCGTCAGGGGCCGCGTGGCGTTGGCAGGGGGGACCAGGTCTAGGTAGAGCGTCGCCCAGCTCTGGCCGCCGTCGTGGCTGCCCAGCAGCACCGAGGTCTTCGGGGCCTTCTGTCCTAGACCGTACCTGGGCACGGGCCGGAACTGGACGACGCGCCTGGCGCTCCGGCGGTACTCGGCCTGCACCCAAGCGCCGCGCCAGGTCAGGTTGCCATCTATCCAGGAGGTATTGGAGATGTTAGACAAGGCAATCCCCCACAAGGAGCTGTCGTACAGGTCGGCGGTCGAGGAGGACCAGTAATCGGCGTCTGTCTGGGCCGCCCCGTTGAAGGCGTACCCGACGTCCTGGTCCACGCCGAGGCTGGAGGAAGAGGAGAGTAACAGGTCGGCGTCCTGGCCCGCGTAGCCAGCCTTGTGGTTCCAGACCGGCGCCAGCAGCCGGGCCACGGAGCCCGGGTCGCTGTAGCCCTGGGGCTGGTTGCGCAGGGCCAGCTCGTCGAAGGTGAGCGAGAGCTCGCCCACCACCGCGCTGCCGTAAACCGACAGGGTCTCGAGCACCACGAGGCGGAAGGTAGTGTAGAAGGAGGCGGCCGTGCCGGCTACGGCGAACGTCCGGGCGTGGTTGGGGTCCGCCCAGTACGCGGCGGTGAGGGGGCTGCTCTGCGTGTACAGCGTCGTCCAGGCCCCGCCGCCGTAGCCGCCCAGCAGGCGGAAGGTCCGGGGGGACTCATTGGAGTAGGTGTGCCTGGCAGTGAGGGTGCAGAACACCACCCGCCACCGGGACTGGGCGTGGCTGACCTGGAGCCACTCGCCCACCACGCTGCCGGTGCCATCCACGTTGTAAGTCACGGCCGCGCCGGCGGCGGGCAGGCCGCTCGGCAGCAAGTACGTGCCGGCCGCCGAGGACCAGTAGTCGGTGGGGACGTCGGCGCGGCCGTTGAAGGCCCGCCACACGTGCTGTGCGTTGGGGGCGTAGCTCGAGGCGGCGAGGGACCACTCCTGGTCGGCGCCCGTGCAGCTGGTGGCATTGTCCCAGGTGGGCGTGGCGCCACGCCCGGTCTGGTTGTAGTAGGGGTACAGCTCGGCCCAGATCCAACGGTACGCTAGGTAGTCTCCGGGCGCGCTCAGTACGTAGTTCCGCCGGCTCCGGTAGCCCCAGGCGTCTTCCTGGCCGCCGCGCGGGGTTTCGTACAGTACCGTCCACTCTCCCGTGTCACTGCCCTGGGCCGTCGCGACCACGTAGAACCGGCGCGGGGCGCCGCCGCGCCAGGGGGGCCGGGCGGCGCCCGGCAGGTAACCGGCCAGCGTGAAGTCGGTCAGGCGCACTGGCGAGCCGTCGAGGCGGCGCAGCTGCAGCCATTCGCCCGCGAGCTGTTCCTGGCGAGTGGTGTTGGTGGTGGTGGGCCCCACGTAAGCGCCTGGGGCACGGCTCTCGGGGCCCAGGTAGTAGCCGCGGCTCAGCCACTCCCGCGGCGTAGCGCTCACCGCCACGCGCTGCCCCGGGTAGTCGGTGCAGTCGAACGCGTGCCAGCAGCTCCGGCCGGTGTGCTGCAGGCCAGAGCAGGTCGCGGCCCAAGGCCCGGACGCGCAGGCGGAAAAGTTCTGGAGGAAAGGTACGACCGAGGGCGCTACGTCGGCGGCGCAATAGTTCGGGCTCTGGCTAGGGGTCGGCGTCGCCGAGGCGGTGGTGCTCGGCGTGGCCGTGCGTGACCAGGTCGCCGAGGCGCTGGCGGTCGCGCTGCGCGTAGGCGTGGGCGAGCCCGTCGCGCTCGGCGAGGGCGTGGGCGTAGACGACCTCGTCGCGCTCGGTGAGGACGTGGGCGTGGCAGAGCCGGGCGGGCTGCGCGTAGGCGTGGGCGAGCCCGTCATGCTCGGTGAGGGCGTGGGCGTGGGCGAGGGCGTGGGCGTGGACGAGCCGGGCGGGCTGCGCGTGGGCGTGGACGAGGCAGTGGGCGAGCCCGTCGCGCTCGGTGAGGGCGTGGGCGTGGGCGAGGGCGTCGCGCTCGGTGAGGGCGTGGGCGAGGGCGTGGGCGTGGCCGAGCCGGGCGGGCTGCGCGTGGGCGTGGACGAGGCCGTGGGCGAGCCAGTCGCGCTCGGCGAGGGCGTAGGCGTGGGCGAGCCAGTCGCGCTCGGTGAGGGCGTGGGTGTGGGTGAGGGCGTGGGCGAGGGCGAGCCCGTCACGCTTGGTGAGGGCGTGGGCGTGGACGAGCCGGGCGGGCTGTGCGTGGGCGTGGGCGTGGACGAGCCGGGCGGGCTGTGCGTAGGCGTGGGCGTGGGCGTGGGCGTGGACGAGCCCGTCACGCTTGGTGAGGGCGTGGGCGTGGACGGGCCGGGCGGGCTGTGCGTAGGCGTGGGCGAGCCCGTCGCGCTCGGCGAGGAGGGGCCACTGGGTGTGTCGCGGGGAGTGCTAGTCTGGCTCGGGCTGCTGCCGCCGCTCGCGCCCAGGCTCTGGCTCGGGCTGAGTAACGGGCTAGCAGCAGAGCTCGCGCTGTGCGTGGGGGTGCTGGTCACACTCGGCGAGGGCAGACCCGGGCCGGCGGGCGTCCCGCTGGGGATGGCAGTCTGGCTCGGGCTGCGGCTGTCACTAGAGCCGCCGTGCGGGCTTGCGCCGGACGGGGGGCTGGACGAGGGCCCCCCGCTCCTAGGGCTCGCGGCCGGGCTAGACGACGTCCCCGGGCTTTGCGTAGGCGACGGCGGGTCCGCGGGCGGCAGCCAGGGCCGACAGGTCAGGGGCGCCTGCCAGGCTGCCAGGCCCGAGGCCTGCACGAACTCCCAGCAGGACTGGGCGGTCAGGTTAGCCCCCCAACCACTCAGGTTCTGGGCCAAGAGTGGTGCGCCGGCCAGCAGCCCCCCGGCCTCCCGCAGGTGGTCCAGCTTCCAACCCGACAGGTCAGCACGCAGCGCGGCCGCCGCGGCAAACATGCCGGTCGCATCCACGACCTGCGTCAAGTTCCAGCCCTCCAGGCCTGGGATGGTGGTCGCCGCCGTGCCGCGGAACAGCCACGCGGTGTCCAGGACCCGCGACATGTCCCAGCCACTCACGTTAGCGAAGGCCAGACAGGACGAGTTTGCGAACGCCGCGCGCAACGAAGTGGCCGAGCCGGTCTGCAGGCTCGAGACGTCAAAGCAGGCGGCGGGCGACAGCTCCGCGAAGCTGTAGGCCAGCGACGTGACGTGTGACGTGTCTAGGTCCGACAACGGCGGCAGCGAGACCAGCGCTGCCTCCCCGTAGAAGTGGTAGCCCGTGTCGGGCGCCAGCTGCAGCCCGCCCCACTGCGTGATGCGCAGCAGCCCGACGTCGCCAGTCTGCCGCTGGCGCCACTCCGGCGTCATGGCCCAACCCGCGACCGGGCCGGCTACTAGCACCTGAACCAGCCCCCGCCAGGCGGAACGTGTGTGCGCAGGGCTCGGCGGAGCTGCAACTCTGCGCCGGCGTACCATCGCCCCAGAAGACCACAAAGCTGTCGCTGGCCTGCGCCGCGCGGCGGCGGCGGCGGGCGCCGTTCGCACCGGCGAGGGGCAGCGTCCAGGTCGTGCCAGCTACTAGTACCGAGAGCTCCAGCACGAGGTCAGTGCTAACCGGCTCGCGCCAGGCCAGCACACAATAGGCGCTGGCGCGGGACGCCAGGGCGGCGCAGAGGACACACAGCCACGCGACGCCCATCACGGCCGGCTGATGAGGGGGAGGAAGCCGGGCAGACGCAGGCAGAAGACGGCACCGCCAAAGCGAGAACAAGAGTGGGGAAGAAGCAGTCAGCAGTGCCCCCTGTCCTTGGGCTCCTTTCTCCACTAATGGCAGGCTGTGGGGGCGGCCCCCCTTGGCCAACCCGGGGGGGGGGGGGGGAGAGCGGCGCGGGCAGGGCAGCGGCGGGCCAGGGAGGGCGGAGGGGGAGAGGGCAAAAGTAGGACTAAGCCCTCTCCCTCTTTCCTCTCCCCTTCCGCCCTGTCTAGACTTACACTTACACACACACACACACACACACACACTACACACACACTCTGCACGCGCCACACACACACACACACACACCTACTACACACACGCACACTCACACACACACCTACTACACACACCGACGCACACACAGTCACACCGCGCGCCACCCCTGGTAGCCACTGTGGGTGCTCGGGAGCGGGTGTTTCGGCCCGGCCGCGGCCAGCAGCAGTCAGTCATGCCCGGGCTGCAGTGGTGGCGCCTCTGGTCAGTGTGGTGCGCCGGGCCCAGCCCGCAGCAGCTGGTACTGTCTGCGCGGGGGCCTCTGTTCCGGGTGCTGTGCGGCGAGCCCGCCCCGGCCGCCCGGCCCCACGCCCACCACCTAGTGCTCGGGCCGCAGGAGAGCGTGACGGTGTTCGAGGTGCAGCCGTTCGTCAGGTTTCCGCAGTGCGAGTCCTTGGAGGGCGCGAGCGTAGTCACGACCACGTGCGGCGCGGCGGAGTGGCACTACCAGGACGACGCCGTGCGCGTGCGCGGGCCCCGGGTGGAGGAGCGGTTCTACCCTCCCGACGCGCTCGAGGTCCGCAGCCGCGCCAGCCTGCGCCAGCACGCCCACCCCGACGTGACCCTGCGCTTCCGCGTGACCTGCCACGATGCCTACCAGTGCCGCGTGGCCTATACGTCCGTCCTCGTGTGCACCGACCGGTACAGCCGACGCCTGTCGACAGCCCTCGGGGCCCTGGCGTGGGCCTTGGTCGCGCTGTGCGCCACCGCCTGCGCCGTGCGGCGCTGTCGGCTCCGCAGGGCACCCCCGGGGCCTGCCCGCGGCCCCTCCTTCCCGTCGCCGGCCGTGTGAGCGCACACCGGCGAGCGGCCACTCGCCCAGCAGCAGGGCGAGGAGGGCACTGCCTTTCGGTCACCACCCACACCCCGAAAAAGGAGGCAAACTTTTTTTAATTATTAAAAACATAGCCTGGATTCCTCCAGCACCAAGTAAGAGAACGGCTACTTCTTTTGGTCCTGGAACAGCACCGCGAGCGCACGAACGCGTTGCCCCCCCCCTCGCGGCCTGTACCAACCCCTTTGCGAGGATCTCCGCTGGCCTGGGTGGTCTCTGGGCGCGGTCCCCGGGCCGTGAAGCGGGGCCTGCCGGGCGAGAGGTTGTGTACACGGTTTGCGAGCCAAGCCAGAACTCGGGGCTGGGGCTTAGCAGCCTCCGGTGGGCTCCGCCCGTGCTGCGGGGGGCTGGTGTCCGGAGTGTGGCCGCAGCTAGCGATCGCAGAGCTGCAGCGCCCGGCCGCTGGCCAGGTCAAACGTACAGCCGCAGCCGAAACGAATCGTGTGCTCTTGCAAGACGAAGTCGGCCGGGCCTTCGTCAACTAGGTGACCCGAGCAGGAACAGGAGTGGCCAGAAGCTTCGTGCTGGGCGTGGCTCCTCATCGTGCTTGGCTGGGCGCTGGCGTTGTGTGCTACTACCGTGGGCCTGGGCGTGCTGCCACCGACCCCGGGGGCGGGGGTGCTGCCCCCCCCCCCCCCCCCCCCGGTGCCCCGGGGCGGGGGGGCCACGGGTGGCCAGCCGGGCTGCCGGCCGCGGGACGGGGCAGGGCGGGGGGAGAGGAGCGGCCGCGCGTGCCCCCCCCCCCCCACGGGACCTACGCAGTGCCCGCGGGGGGGAGGGGCGCCGCCGGGCGTGTCCCTACTCCGGCGAGCTGCGCTCTCCGTAGGCCGGCGCTCCAGCTCTGCAGTTGCCGGAGGCACTGCGTGCGACGCTCGCTGTCGGTGAGCGCGGGTGGCGGCTGGCGGTACTCAGCACCTGCCCCGTCCGCCGGCGGCGTGCCACCACCGGGCCCCGCCTGGTCCTCGCCAGCTGCGTCGGTCCGTGCCTCCTCAGGGTCAGCCTCCCCGGGGTCAGCCTCGGGGTCGGTCTCGGGGTCGGTCTCGGGGTCGGTCTCTGTCTCGGAATCCGCCTCTGCCCGAGCATGGCGCCCGCAGAGCTCGGGCGTCGCGGCCCCGGCGCGCCGGAAGAGGCCCCTCTCCGAGCAGGGCCGGCAGGCCGGCACCCAGGCCGTCCAGCGCCGGCTGTGCCCCGGCCTGTACCTGCCCAGCAGCGGCCCGCGGCGCAACCCCTTGAAACTGTACTTGACCGTGCCCCGGCGCCGGGCAGCGCGCACGGCGGAGGGGGGCATTTTAGGGGTTGGGGCCTTTTGGCTGGCCCCGCCGCGCGCGGCGGCTTGGCTGGCCGGGGGCTGGGGGCGGCCCGCCGTGCACGCGGGGCAGGGGTGGAGGGGGGGGGGGGGGGGGGAGCAGCAGGCGCGCCGCCACCCCCTTGCCCCACCCCGGCCAGCGCCACACCCCGGGGTGGAGGCACAGGGGGAGAGGGGCCCCCCAAACGAGTGGCCCCCGCGCGCACCCCCCCTCCCCCCGCGGGCGGGGGGCCGCCCCCGCCTCCCCCTGCGGGGGCGGGGGGGGGGGGGGCGCCCGCTGCCCGACCGGGCTGGCAAAAATGCAGAGCGTGGACGACTGCCTAGCGGCCAAGCCCGGGGCCCGCTCCCGCGCGGCCCGCATCCCGCGCCAGCACGTCTGCCCCGACTGCCAGGGCAGCGAACTCGTGTGCGTGAACGGCTCTGCGTGTGACTGTCGGTGGCTGGGCTCCGTCGTCGCCGAGCACCTGACCAGGCTGCTGGTGCAGCGCGGCTACGCCCGGCGGCTGTCGCACCCACGGGACGTGGTGGGCGAGTGGCTGCCGTTCCTGCCCCCGGGCGAGGCCCAGCCGCTCCCCCCGCTGTCGGTGTGCTGGGGCAGGGCACAGGACCCGGGGGGGACCTCCCTCAGCAGCGCGACGGCCGAGGCCTGGCTGCGGGACCTGGAGGGCCAGCACGGGGCGGGCCCCCGCACGGTCTGGCTCCTCCATCGCAAGCGGCGGCAGCCCGTCGCCAAGCTGCTGGCGGGCCGCGCGCGCGGCCTGGGCTGGTCCGTGGAGTTTTGGACCGAGGACGAGCTCTTGTTCCCGCCCGACACGCACGGCCCTTACTTCGCGGAGCACCGGGTGCTGGCCCCGGACGAAGTGAGCGAGCTAGCCAGGACCTACTCGGTGCTGCCCCAGGCGCAGTTCCCCGTCCTGCACAGCGGCGACCCCGCCGCTCGCTGGTGGGGTGTGCGGCCCGGCGACATTGTGCGCGTGGCTTCGTGGCTCGACGGGGCGAGCAGCCTACCTACCGCCGGTGCGGGCCCCTGGGTGCCGAACAATTCCGGCGCGAGAGCATCGTCCCCAAGAAACCGCGGCCGGTCGATCGCCAGGGCCGCTACACCACCTGAACAGGGGGGGGGGTCCCCCCCCCTCCCCCCCCCCCCCCGGGGGGTGCCCCCTCTCTCCCCCTTCTACGTCTTCTTCTGTGGTGGCCAGGCCCTGCCCCGTGCTGCCGGCTTCCAGGTTGGGCACCAGCCCCGCCGGGGGCAGGGGGGCCCAGCCTCCTCCCCCCCTTGGGACCAACACTCTCGTAACTTTTAATCCAACACAACGGTAGCGCTAGTTAGTGGAAGCCTAGCGCTAGGTCACGGATGGCCCCGTTGAGCGCGGGTATTTCCTGGGGCACTGCCTGCAGCCTGGCGATGACGTAGCCCCAGCTCTCTCGCCCCTCCAGCCAGCCGTCACCAGACCCGTCAAAGTCCTGGTCAATAAAGTAGAAGAGCGCGGCCAGGGGGTGGCCCCAGGAGCCGTGCTCTGTCTCGTCGTCGCTCTCGCACTGTGCCTCCTCTCCCTCCCTTTTTGCAGATCACGCAGGATCTCTGGCGTGTCCCACTGGCTAGCCTCTCCCGGCACCAAGTGGAGCAGGCACGCCATCACCTCCGCCAGGACCTTTTGCTGCCACTGCGCCTGGAGCTGGGCCAGGTAGGCAGCCAGGCGTGGCTGTCGGCGCACCTCGGCTGCGGCGCGTGCCAACTCCCTAGCGGCGCGGGCCCGGCGGCCAAACACGGCCTTGCGCCGCTTGAGGGGTCGTACGGGTGTGGACGGGCGAGCGTCGTCGTCGGCGCCGCGGCGCTGCTGCTGGCTGGCTAGCACCGGGGCGTCGTCCTCGGCCGGCGCCGTCGCGGTCGGAGAGGGCGGAGGGGTCGGGGAGGGGGGGGCGGTCAGCAGGACGGGAAGGCTGGACATGGCCGAGAGCAGGGGAGTTGTGGCCGGGGACTAGCAGATCACCTCACCCCCCCCCCCCTGCCTCCGGCGCAGCGTGCGTCACCCCCGCGCGTCGGCGGAGAGGAGGAGGGGGGCGCGCGGGGGCCGCCGCCGCCGGGCGCTCTCCCCCTGTCAGGGGCACGACCCGTGGCGCGTGCTGGTCTGCCAGAGGCCCCCCCCCCCCCCCCGCGCCTCCCTGCCCCCGCCTCGTGCCTCGCGCGCGCCCGGACCCCCCCCCCCCCCGTGTGGCTGGCGTGCCATCCGCGAGCCTGGGGTAGCCGAGGGAAACTACGCACCCTCCCCAGAAAACAGCACGGGGGTCTCCGCTCATGTCCGGTGCGGCCGAACCCGGCGACTTGGGCGGCGGCTCTGCTGACGACGTTTTTCACTCCAGCTTCTGGTCCCGGTACTTCCAAGCCGTGATCACCCACGAGCTGAAAAGCCGCCGCAAGAAACGGTGCGCCGCTGCTGCTGCTGCTGCTTGTGTCAGCCCGGGGGCCCACCCGCAGAAGAAGCGCCGGGCCACTTCCAGGAGCAGGTGGCCCGGGCGCCCTGGCCCGGCGCAAGCTGGGCTGGCGGCCAGACTCGTGGCCCTCAACAAGGCCGCTCTCACGGCGGCGGTCCGCGCCCAGGCCTCGTGCACCCCGGCCGCCCTGGCGGACTGCATGCTGGCGGTGGGCTCGCGCCATGCGCTGGCCGCGGGTGGCGCGCCCGACCCCACCTGCACGGAGCAGCTGGTGGCCTTCTTTGCTGGCGTCCTGCAGCACCGCGCCACCCGGACCAGCTCTCGCTGCACGGGGCCCAAGCCACACGGCAGCGTTGCGCGGTGCGGCTGCGCCTTCGGGGACAACGCGCTAGGGCGGGCCCTGGCACTCAGTGGTTGGCCGGCCTGCAGCTTGGGCGAAAAACACCTCGGCCGCTGCCTGGCGCTGCTGCGAGAGGCAGGAGCGGAGGCTGTGCGCGGCGCACTCGAGCCGGTATTTAGCCACCTGGCCCTGCAGGAAGCGCGGCGCCGGCAAGACGAACTCAGTTCCGACTGCTCGCTGGCTATGTTTGCGCTGGGGGCCAAGCCACAGGACGCGCTGTGGCTGTGGTACGACGGCCAGTTCCGGCTGGCCCAGCTAGACGCCCTCACGGACCAGAGCCGGCGCCATGAACTCACGGTGCAGCTGCGTGTGCTCGAGCCGCGCGACGGCCCCGTCCTGCCCTCGGCCGAGGCTCTGACCCCGGCGGACCAGGCGCGGCTTCGCCACGCCCTGGCACCCGCCGCCCACGCAGCCGCGTCCACGCTGGGCCACGTGCTGGCGGCCGCGGTACAAGGCCGGGCTCCGCTACACCCGGCGTTCTTGGCTGGTGCGCCCCCACTACGGCGGAGCGCCTGGGCCTGCCCCCGCCGCCGCCGAGTGGCCCGAGTACTTTGCCCAGAGCTTCGAGGTGGTGGAGCTCGCGGGGGAGCTGCATCAGGGAAGGGCGCCGTGCCTCCCGGGGGCTCTGTGCCTCCCCGCGCAGGCTCCGCAGCAGCCCTTCCACCGGTTCTTTCGTCAGTACCTGGACCCGCACCTCCGCCAAGCACGGCGCGACTGGCCGGTGGCGCTGTTGGTGCTCGTGGGCTCGTACTGTTTCGGGGGAGGGGGTATCCACGGCGAGAGCTGGCACGAGTGAGTGCTCGTGGCCCGGGGTTGGGCTGCCGGCGGCTCACGCTGTGCGCGCCCCCCCCGGCGCGCCGCCCGTGCGGCTGTACCTGCTGCACTGCGGCCATGCGCCGCCCCTCGTCTGTGTGCGCGGCAGCGACGACGACGGAGGAGGGGCGCGAGAGGTGGACGTGCAAGTGCCAGGCCGAGCGAGCGTGTTGAATTGGCGGCGACTTCGAGGAATGACCGATGAGCGAGCCAGGCGCGCGGCATTTTGACGACCTTCGGGGACGTCCGACCATGGGGCTGGACGTGCGGGAGGATGCCGAGGCTGGGCGTTTTGGTTGCGTCCCTTACGCCTATGGCGTCGTCGATGTCGTCGGTTTTGCCTTGGCTGAGGTTCGGGAGCCGCAATAGCTACAAGAGCAGGCCTGGAGCCAAACACCTGTCTGGGGCGACCGGGATGTTTATGGTTGAGAAGTCGTCGCTCTGGAGGTGCAGCCCGATCATCGGGAGAGGCAGAGTGGCTGGGTGATGGGGGAGCCATGCCGCGTGTCGGCCATTCGGCTGGGTCTCCACATCGGCACCATTCAGGATGAGGGCCCTTACATTGGTGAATAGAGTAGGCAAAGATGCCTGTTGGGAGATCGCAGAGAAGCTCCTGATTACCAAGGTGGGGCATGGATGACATTGAGCAATGTGCAAAGCTCATACTATCACGTCCCAGGGGCGCGAGAAGGTCAGCGAAAGTCTTCCATACGCGTCGTTTCTCCTTGAGGGGGAGAACTCCGTTAATGGCAGCAGAACTGTTGTACTTGGCAGCGTCCATAGAGAAAGGGATGATCATACCACAGTTGACGAAGTAGTTGAGTTCATCGACGATCATTTGGCGTAGACGATGGCCAATTGCAGGAGCAATCGCTGACACACTAAACGCACGCTGGGGTGTTGGTCACCCAGGTGACAGTGTGCGGTTGCTGGAACCGCATGTTGAGCCTTTGCATTCGCACCAGCGAGCATGTTGTCCATGGCAGTTCGCCGCTTGCAAAGCGAAGACGCCGTCCGGAAAGTCATGTTCGCGGGCGCCGTTATCAAATCAGGTTGAGGTTGCGGGATCGCATTACCTGTTGGTTGGCCTTCATTGACTAAAAAGCTCACCTTCTTCCAGATTCCACTTTTTGTTCGAGGGTCTGCGTTACAGTGGATCGTTGCAGTGGCTGCATTGCTGTTGCCATGAGCGTACGAGGTGATGAAACCTAGATGATGCCACAGGTTGACCCTTTTGACAAGGTTGAAACGGATATCTGTGCGAAGGGATGGGTTTATGTCACGAAGGCGAAAAATACCAGGGAAAATTGAAAAGGGATGAAATCGAATTCCATGAGGTTCGATTTCGTCGTCCTTGTTCGGAGGTTGTTGCGAACGTCGTGTCATTGAGTGAGGAGGAGAAGTCGCAGCTGTCGAAGCTGTCGTCGGCATCGATGACGAATGCCGGACGATGAACTGCTCGACGATGACGAAGAAGGGCTGTGTCCACCGCCTTTCGAGTTGTCGTCGTTGTTGTGCTTCTTATTCTCGCTTGGCTTGCAGCCAGATGAGGGCTGTGGTTGGACAGGGTGAGCACGAGTTGCCTGTGGCAACGGTGCGGCCGGTGCGTCGGAACCAGTGGCCGCTGGTGGATGAGCCGGGGCCGGTGATGGTTGACCTGAGACCAGTGGCGACTAGTACTGAATTGGGCCAGCGGTGGCTGGGCTGGGGCCGCTGGTGGCAGGGCTAAGGTCGATGGTGGTGGAGCTTGGGCCGATAGAGGCTGAGCTGGGACCAACATCGTTGACGATGAGCTCGAACTAGATGACGAGCTCGATGAGGAGCTGCAACTTGATGAAGAACCAGATTTATCGTCGGATTTCTCAGGGCAATCACCGATCTGAACCGAGCCTTGTTCGTCGCCTGGTGCTGATGGCTGAACATCAAAACCTGGGTGGATGCGGTTGACGTAGGGATAGCCGATGCGATAACTTTCTCTAGTCTCTTCAGGCATGAGTGTTGTGTATGTTCCTGTTGCGTGTAGAACATGCTGAGAACCATTTCCATTCGCTTTCCCTTGAGATTGGTCCATCATCCTAGTCTTAATTGTCCCCAACTTCTCAGCACACACCTTGGTGAACATCCCGTAGCTGGCATACTCCTCGATACACCGTTTGATCGACTCCTCCAGATTCTCGGTCGTCATCTTGCCGAAGCTTGTGTACGCAAATGTTTTTAGCTTATTCGCTTTATCGTCTTCGAGGTTCAAAGCCACAGTGCATCCATAGTCTGCGTTTGTATCTACCTTGATGTATGCAAGCAGCACTGGAGAGAAAAGCCTCTTAAACTCGTCATTGAATTCTTTGACGGGCCTGTCAAAAAAGTATCCATCCTCTAGCTTGTACTGTCGGCTAAGGCTTTTGGCCTCGGCCTCGAATCTCCTCTCCATTTCTTGCGGGTCTGTCGACACCGTCGCTGGCCTCGCGAGTTTTTTTCCAGGTTGTCGAAGGCTGCCTTGGCCTCAATTTGCTCGACGGTCTTGATTCTTTTCAACCTCTCACACACCGCTTTGAACTTCTCAAAGCTAGCAAACTCCTTGATACACCTCTTGATCGCGTTCTCCAGCCCCTCGCCGTTGGTCGAAACCATGTTGCCAAAATCTTTGCCATCAAACTCTGCTATGCGTTTAACGCCATCGCGTTTGAGGTACAAAGACACTTTGGACCCCCATGTTGCGTCTGCGTATGCTTCGATGTACGCGTACAGCCCTGGAAGGCGAGGGAAAAGCCGCTTAAACGCGTCATTGAATTCCTGGATGGGCATCACCTAGTGTATAGCTTTGGCTAAGGCTTTCCGCACCGGTCTCGAATTCCTTCTTGGCTTTCTCGCTGAAAGTTGCCAGTTCTTTCGACACTCCCGCTAGCGTCGCGAAGTCTATGCCAGCTAGGAATCCTGACAGTGTGTCATTCAGTACGTCATTAGGCATTATGTCAGTAAGAGGGTTTGGGCCTCCCTTGCCTGGTTTGGAAGCGCTCATGACTAAAAAGAGAGAGAGAGACTTGCCAAAGATTTGTTTCTTTATGTCTAGTTTTTCTGTTCTTTCTTCGTCTGCTTTTTTTTACATTTAACAATACAAGAGAAAGAAAAACATGGTTGTTAGGGCAAAGGGTCGCGGCTTTTTCCCCCCTCCCGGGGACCGCTCCCCCCTCGGTTTCTGGTCGGTTCCCCCAGCCCCTCCAGAAAAAGCAGGTTTGTGCAGCACCGTTACGTCACAGAACGGCGTCGACTGGAGTGTGTGGCATGCACAGGATAGTGTGTGTACACGTGGGGTTCGCAACACGGCGTACTGGTACGCACTGCAGCCCGCCAGCGCGGCCACCGCTCGATACTTGGAGTTGCTCGTGCCGACTATTTTCGTCTCTGCCACTGTCTTGGCTGGATCTCCGACGATGAAGCACCCTTGTCTAATCAAGCAAGTACGTTTCGATCGGGATGAATTTGCTTGGCCGAGGTCTACGCCCCATTTTTTTTGGCACGTTCGAGATCCAAAAAAGAGTTATTAAAAGAAATCAGGCCTTCGATTCTAGTACCAAACCTTTTTGGTTTAATGAGAGATGCCGAGCTTCGGGTCTAACGGGGCCGCCCCCGGCCGCAGCTGCACTTGGGTCGCGTCACGTATCTCTTGGCACAGCGCGGGCCAGCCCGCACGCCACTCGGGGTCGCCCGTCTTGTGCTGGCCGACGTCGCGCCCCGCCAACAGGTCCACGTAGTCCAGGTGCGTTTGTAACGAGCTTTGGTCGCCGCCCGGCGTCGCCAGCCAGTCCGTCACGGCCTGGGTGTGCAGCCGCGCCAGATTATGCCGCCGGATCGCCAGGCACTGCAGCGCCTTTGACCTCAGGTCCGGCACCTCCAAAAGCTGGTAGTCTTGCTGGTTCGGGTGGAAACACGCCAGGAACGCGCCTACGACCTTCTTGCCCGTCTGCCACTGCACCAAGATCTTGTAAAGATTTATTTGCATGGCATACTTCCAGTAGTTTGAGTTGGGCAGATCCGCGCAGACCCTGAGCCCCGTCTCCCCGCGCCGGAACGGTTCCTTCCGTATCTTTTTCGATCGCTTCCAGTCGCAAACAATTAGCGCACCCGTCTTTGGGCAGACAAACAACATGTCGCATGAGCCCGCAAGGAGGTGTTTGCGCGAGAAGAGCAGCAGCTCCGTGCGCCAGGGGATCCAGCCGCGCGCCAAGACAATTTTCTTGTGCCAGTTCATGAACTGAGAAAACTCTGGACCAAGACAATGCGGCGCCAGCTCGGGCACTGCTGGCTCCACGCTGTTGTAGAAGTACCTACAAAAAAAAACCAAGCGGGCTTCTAACTCTTGTGTCAGCAAAGCCAAAAGAAAAAGCAGAAAAGGAACAGTACTCGACGTAGGCATGAAAGCGGGTCCCATCGTCTCGGCCCGCGTCCCACTCTTTGGAGATCTCCTCGGTGCTGCACCCGCGGCGCGAGGCCACGCTGCGCAGAGCAGCCTCTTGGGGGAAGGGCGGGAAAAAGGAGCCGTACAGTGACGACACGCTGCCCGGCAGAGGCAGCCAGCGGTCGCCGGGCAGCGCCAGCTGGTAGACGTGAGGGCCGGCATCAAACGAAATTTGGTCGTCGGTCGGCAGCTTGTTTAGTCGTGCGAGGACGTCCGCCTCTTCTCGATTGGCTGCCAGGAAGCTGTCGAGCCGCGTCCACATCCAGTTTGTGATTTTGCAAAAGCACGGTCGGGTGTGCGGAGGGGAGAGGTTTGGACAGAAACGGCAAGAGGGAAAATGGTGTGTGGGGGGGGGGGGGCCGTCGCACCATTTCCCCCCCCTTCAACATGTTCTGTGGTAGGCCCCGCCAATCTTGTCTCCCGAGACGACGCACGGGGGAGAGCGGCGGCGCCTCCGGCCCCCCCCCCCCATTTTTGATTTTAGGCAGCTGCGTTATTGGCGGTGCCCCCTCCCCTTACACTTTTCCTGCACCTTTTCCGTTTACCACGGAAATACGCATAACTCCTTCATTACTGGCACCAAAATCCCTTTCTATTATAATCCGCGGATGGCAGATCTAGAGGACGATTGGATGTGGGAGAATTCGTCAGTAGAGGTAGCACTCCTCGTCTGTGAGGCTGGTGACCAACGCTCTCGATCCCCCGAGCGCACTGGCAAGACACACGCGTTGTCGTCCTACGAAGACAGACGAACGCCTGTCCAAGGCGGCGGATGCGTGTGCTCTGTATAACAGGAGGGCGCAGCATCGAAAGGAGGCCTTGAAAGGGGGGGGGGCCAAGCGGTTCAATTCTCCTTTCCACTCTCCCCCCATTCCACCCCCGCCGATAGTCCGGTCCCTGCTCCTTTTTTTTAATTTTTTTTGACCGGAACATAAACCAAGTCCTGGCGGTTATGCTGCCACAGACCCGTTCTTTTTTAAAAAAAAATTAAAGCAAAAAATTGGTGCTGGCTCTTTTTCTGGAGTGTCTGTTTAATTAATCACAACGCTCAGCAGAGGTCGTTGGGTTTTGAAGTCAAGAACCGCCTTTTGTGTGATGGCCGGACATCCTTCAATACGTAGCCTTTGCAGCCCTGCCAGGCTGGCTAAATAGTTGAACGCCCCGTCAGTGAGTGCTTGGTTAGAGCTGAGATCCAGGCGTTGCAAGTTAGGCGGCAGGTAGGCAAGTTGGCTGTCGAATGTTTGGCAACTCTCCAGCACCAGGTCTGTGAGCGCCTTGAGCTCAGAGAGACCTTTGAAGTCCTGGATGCGGTAGCAAAGGAACAGACTCAGCTTTTGCAAACTGCGCAAGGCGGCTAGGTGCCGTAGCCCGGCGGAAGTGAGCAGGGAACAGGCAGTGAGATCTAACTGCTGCAAGTGTGCCAGGTGCGCCAGTGGTGCGAGGCTATCGTCCCGTAAACCTTCGCAGAACATTAAGTTTAGGTTCTGCAGCTTAGGCGGCAGGGGCCGGGTCCCCAGGCTTGTCACTGAGGTACAGCCTTCGAGGCTGAGCGACGTGAGCTCAGGGAGGGTGGCCAGAGAGGCCAGCCCGTTAATCCGCTGACAAAAACTCAGATCGAGCCTCGTAAGTTTGTACAGCGTGGACAAATGGCCGAGCCCCTCGTCGGTCTGGCGGTTGCCCGCGAGACCTAAGACCCGCAATTGCCCGAAGTTTTTTAGCGTTTCCAGCGCGGCATTGTCCAGGTTGCAGTTGTGAACATGCAGCTTTCTGAGCCCAGACATTTGCGCGAGGAACGAGAGGCTAGTCAAGCGTGGCAGATAACCTAGGTCCAGGAAGCGCAGCTTCCGCAGGCGGGACAGTGCAGCCAGCCCGTCCATGGTCACGTGGGTGCAACCTTGCAAAGACAACTCCTCCAGGCCGGACATGGCGGACAGCTTGACGAGCGCGGCGTCAGTGAGTCGCGTGCAGTCCGTAAGATCCAGATAGCGCAGCTTGGTCAGGGCTGCGAGCCAGCCGAAGGTAGCGGCGCTGCAGGCCCAGGCTTTTAGCTGGCGCAGCTCAGTTTGGCTGCCGATGGCCTCGCACAGGTTAGTGGTCAGATGTCTCCGCCCCAAAAGCAAGGTGTGTAAGGGGGCCCGGCGCGCGCGTAAGTACTGTACCAGCGCGTCGCTGTCGACTGGTTGGCGGAGGTTGAGCCAGTCATCGGACGGCACTAACGTGGGCTCGAGGTCGCTGTCTGTGGTGTCGGGGACGTCGTGGCCCAGGGCCCGCAGCCCCTGGAGGTGCGCCGTTTCGCGCAGGTCCTGCGCGGTAATTGTGCCCTTCAGCAGCAGCGTCTGTACGTGCGTTCCCCCGATAGCACTCAAGACCCGGGCCGCCGCTGTTCCGGTGATGGTTAACTGCGTGATTGCTTGCCATTCCTGCCAGCGGGCCGCGGGGACGTCGGCGCCGTCTGAATTGAGACGCAGGGCAGCAAACTGGGCTGGGCCTCTCTGGGCTTGCTTGCACACCAACGACCAAGCCGCGTAAAGCCAGCGGGGGTTATCGGCCACCAGGGCGCAGACTATTTCCCAGACGTCGGCAGGCAGAGTCAAGAGCGTGGGCGGCTCTGCCGGGTTGAGGCGCCGGTGCTTGTGCGGTCGGGGTGCTGCTGCAGACATGAGGATTTCTGGGCTTACTTAAAAAAGAGTCTCCCCCTCCCCGCTTTTTTTTTCGGCGGGGGGGGGGGGGATGTGGGGGGGGGGGCGGCAGTCGCTGGAAAGGTGTGTGTGTGTGTGTGTGGGGGGGGGGGGGGGGGGCACCGCCAAAGAACACCCCCGCGCCAAATCCCCTCCTGCCCAAAACTACAAAGAAAAAGAAAGAGAAAGAAACGCAGCCTAGAAAAAATGCGGCCGGCGCTTCTGGTAGTGCTAGCTTGCGCGGCGGTAGCGACGGTCGCGCCACAAACCTTGGGTGCGATAGAGCCCTTTTCTCGCTACCCCAGCTGCATGTTCCTGAGGTCGTACAGCCTGGCCTTGCCTTTAGATAAGCTGTCGAACGCGAGCGTAGTGCACGCCAAGCTCGAGTTCAGGGCCGGGATTAACAGACCGAACTCGTATTGGCTTTTCAAGCAAAAGACCTGGAACATTCATTTGCACAAGCAAAGGGGTACGTACGAAAAGCGGGTCAGACTGTTCCGCAGATTCAATCAGGACCTGTTCATGTCTTGGCGCCTGACTTGCGACCCAAGCACGCCCTGTGCCACGAACTTCCCGTACGTGACAGAAGTTCGCTGCATGAATGACGCTGCCTACATAGCCACGCTGACTCTTTCCTCGGTCTCGATCTGCTTGTTGTTAGTCCTTTTAGCTTGCTTGAGGGACGAGGAAAAAAACCCGAACACTGTAGACTGTCTTGGAACCAGAAGAGGCTTGGGGTCGGGCTCGTTGCCGTTTTCTTGCTGGTGGCTCTGACGGTCTTTGCCGCGGCCCTGACCAGCCACCTGGAAGTCAACGCCCAGTGATTCTATTTTGTTAAGAAGGCGTTTGTCTGCAACGTGAAAGGCCCAGATTTGGGAGAAAAAGAAAAGGCTGCAATGGCTTGTATTAAAGAGTTTTTTGCATTGAAAGGGGTTCGTAACAATTTTATGTTTGAAAAGGTGAGATTTTTATTTATTCGCAGCAGCGAGCCTCGCACACCTCGTTGAGCTGTAGAAAGCACAACGGGCACACTGGGTTCTCGTCGCAATAGTACAGCGGCGACGGCGCGGGGCCTCGCCAGTAGACTCTAATCCACACTTGAGTATTATTCTTGTAAACTCTGTAGTAGCCGTAGGGGGCAAGGAGCTGTTCGTACACGTCTTGGAATTTGAGGTGGCCGAACTCCCTAGGTAATCTGTCTGGTTGGGCATAATACAAGTCAGGATCCACTGGGTAGAGTCTTTCCGCGACGGGCCAGCAGAACCTGCCAGTGACGTCTTGCAGGTAGAGATCGGGACGCAACGCCATTGTACTACAGAAGGACAGCAATATATGCTAAAGAAGGAAAATTGAGGGTAGGCCCAAAGAAACGGCATCATGCACGATAGGTTGGTGCAAAAACTATACCCACCTTTGCGAACAAAAGCAAAAAAACAAAGACTCGAAATGAAACACTGAGAAAAAACCAAATTCACACCCAATTCACTACAACCCCCCCCTCCCGCCACCGTCAACAGAAACTACACACACACGCATACATGCACACACACACACGCACACACGCAAAAACACACACGCAATTCACAAGCACACACATACACACACACACACAATTCACAGGCACACACATACACGCACGCAATTCCCATGCAACACACACACACACGCAATTCCCATGCAAACACACACACACACACGCAATTCCCATGCAAACACACACACACATGCAATTCACACACACACAGACACACAGACAACACAATGCACACACACACACACAGACACACAGACAACACAATGCACACACACACAGACACACAGACAACACAATGCACACGCATTCACAAGCTTACAGACATCACACACGCATTCACAAGCTCTCACACACAATTCACATTCGCAAACTCCATTGACACACAGGGTGTACCTTTTGCCAAAGGATGAACCACGATTTGTGAGTCTTGTTGGGAGGGGGGCCAACCCGGCTGAGAAAGAGTTTGATGCCGAAAAAGACCATTGTGCAAACCCAATGTTGACAGCATTGTGCTTTGCCCAATGGGTTGTAACCGTGCCCGACAAGCTCAATGGTGTCGGCCAACTCTCAGCAGGGCCCCCCTCCCCTTGTTGGATCGCTCACACATCGCTTGTGCGTCGTTTTGCACAGACACAATCTGTGTATGTTTCAATGGCATTTGTGATTTTGTGCATGTGTGTATATGAATTCTGTGTGTGAAGCGTGTGTGTGTGTTTGGTTTGTGTGTGTAGCATGTGATTTTTTGCGAATTCTGTGTGTGTGTGTGTTCGCGTGTATGTGTGTGCTTGTGAATTGCTTGTGAATTGCGTGTGTATGTGTGTGTGTGTGTTCGCGTGTATGTGTGCGCTTGTGAATTGCTTGTGAATTGCGTGTGTGTGGTTCGATTGTGATGAATTGTGCGTGTGATTTTGGTTTGATCTGTGTGTGAATTGTGTGTCTGTGTTGGTCTCCGTGTAGTTTTTATCTATCCATTTATCTATCTTGTTTTTTTTTCTTCTTTTGTGCCTTTTTTTAGATTCCTCGTTGTGCAGAGATGCCGCCGCGAATCAAGCAAACCGCTAGGAAATCAACTGGAGGAATAGCACCCAGAAAGAGTCTGCTGCCCAAGGCAAACCTGAACCTACCGGCGGGGGCTGTAGAAGCAAAGAAGCGCACTGCCAATAAAAAGAACAGCACAATCTCTGCTCTGGATTTGGCCAACCCGAAAGGTCCAAGACTCTGCTACTCGCCTTATGTGCCTCACTCTTTCTGAAACAAAAAAGCAAATAGTAGGAGATTGTTTAAAAAAGAAGAGAAAAGGAGGTAGTGTACGCAAAAGAAAAAGAAATTGCCCGCTAGTATCCTGCACATACTTTGTGTCGTGTGTCTGCAGATAATATTGCGCGGACCAGTACACTGCCGAGCTCGCAACCCGCTGGCGCAAAGCTTAAGCAGTACGACGTGAAGATCAGATGTACTTCTTTGCGTAAGTGGGGCACCGCAATTCTGGAGCTAAATAATGAGCGTCTATCGTCCTTGGCAGAACTGCAGACGGAGATCGAGAAGATGACGAAGGAGGTCCTGGCAACGTACACAGACGTATACGAGCGGTTTGAAAAGGACGACGATCCCGGCTGCAGTGGACAGGTGGCTAGAACCCCTCGCGCCCTTCGAATCGGGGGAAATGAGGTGTGATGTTGAGCTGAGCAAACGGTAAAAAGAAAGCAATAAAAAACAACCCCAAGAAGCTACCCCGAACGGTAAGAAAATCTGCTGTTACAGAAATATGTTGCTTCGGGCAGTAAGAAGACAGGAATGACATCGTTAGTTCTACTTTTCTTGTTGTATGCACAATACCATTAAAAAATTCAAACGTTGCTTGGCAAAATTTTCTCGACTCCGGTAAACAAGCGCCAGCGGCGGTATTTAGAAGGGAAGGGAGGGGGAGGGGTTCTTTTGTACAAAATTTAGAAGGACTGTAGATTCCGGCTAGCACAAACGACTTTGCCACATTTGGCGGGTTTTGGACTTAAAGATCTTAGCCAGAGCACATTCTGGCATTTGCTTTAATAGACTTGATTTTGTGAGTAGGGGGGGGCCTGACATCCTTTCTTTTTTTGAGTCCCCTCCCCCCATTTTTTTAAAGCGAGATGGGAGACTTGCAGAGAGTTTCTGTACCGGTCTTGACGGCAACAACAGAAAGGGAAAATTATCAGAACAAAAAAGAAAATCAGGGGGGGGGAGGGGGTGGTTGAAATGACGCTGCTGCATTGCTTTCTTAATATGGTGAAGAGTCAGTGGTTTGCCAATTCGTTTTTCCTCAGTCATCATTAAAGTTTGTTTTGACAGATTTCTTAGTTGGACTAGTTTTCGACCCTTTCCCCCTCCCCTTCCTATTTAATATCCGAACCAAAAGGGGGGAAGGAGAGAGTTTTTAAAGACAAAAAAGCGCAGTTTGCAGGGCGTTGGTGGGACCATTTTTTGTCGCGCCTCATGCCTTGGCCCAAGGTCTGTGACCCGACCGTCGAAGCGTCCGTGACGCAGCTGTTTGTTGCTACCGCTACCAGCTTTGTCTGTGGCATGACCTGGCTCGTCTCTTTGACTTTAGTGCTTCAGGCCGGATCCTATCTGCGGAAAATCATGCCTATCCTATGCAGGGTTTTGTCGTGGTGCACAGCGCACACGGTCTTCGCCTGCATTTCAGTGTTCGTCAGGCAGCCGTTGCGGCTGCTGTTGTGTGTGGCCTCCTTGTTCCCGCTGGGTTGGTACTGCTGGTTGGATTGCTTAGAAGAGTACCCGTGCGGTCTGGCTTTCGTCGGGTCACCCCGCGGCAATCCTGCGTGCCGTAGAAGGGCCAGGCTGTGCCTGTGCACAGGTTCTGTGGTACTGGCGGGGGCGCTGCGCAGCTCGGCGCCCTTGCACATCTTCCTGTTGCTAAGCCAGGCGTACGGTGGGTGGCTACTGCTGCACAGCGCTAAGAGGCTGAGCGCGATGCGACTCTTAGCAGCACATCAGTGCGAGCTCCACGAAAGTAAACAGATCAGGCTGATGGAGATCCAAAAGAGGCTAGAGGTCGTTTGGCGCGCCACGTTGTGCTGGTGCTTGTCATCGGCAGCTTACTTTGTGCTCTGGCTCTGGCTAGTAACGGGTTGCTTGCTGCGCAGCCGTGCTGAAGGACTTGCCTGGCAGGTGCTATGTTTGGCCGCGCAGCTGCCTGCTTTTACTTTCATCAGCGTGGTCAATCTGCAGACCTCGCAGGGCCTGTCACAATCACCGGTGCCAACGGTAGGCAGCCCCGCCAATTGCGACACGCCAGCGATACATTTCTATAGTAACGAGAGCAAGCTGCGTGCCCTGATCGCCGATTTTGGCTCCACGCCGCTAACAGTCTTTAATCAGAGGCGGGTGCAGCAGACAAGCCCCAGCCCGTTGGTGGTCCAAGTCCAACAGGGCGTGCTTATGTTGCCTACCAAAAAACGCTCCTGCGACCTGCCCCCGGAAACCTCGCATTCTGAGATGGTGTCTGTAGTGGCCGAGCGGGCTGCTGGCGCGTCCTAAGCAGGCCCCCGTCGGTCCTTCGGATTGTCACAGCCGGTAAGTTTTTTTTTAAAAAGATCTTGGCACCTTTGTATCCTGGCCGGACTAGGCCGGAGGTTTGAACTCTTTAAAGACAGAACAACCAGTGCCGCAGCCAGCGGGCAGGCGGGCTCCCCTTACTCATTGTCCAGTCCGTAACCCGCTTGTCATCTTCGTTTTCCTTGAGGTTGTCCTCTTAATTCGGTCCCGGATTGACGTAAGCGGAGTTGCCGAGAGCGTACAAGTACAGGGCCAGCGGCCAAGACTTCTCCTCCGCACGCGGCCAGCTCTTTTCTCTGTCCTTCAGGTCATGGCACGTGTCCTCCTCTCTTGCACAAACCGCGCAGGGCTTTCATTTCTACCTTGTGTGAATCGCCTGGTTCCATGTCACTAGGAGCATGTTGCGGCGTGCTCTCTCTTGGCTGCCCTCCCCCCTCCCGTGTGGTTTGATTGAGCCTGCCCCCCAGGCACCGGTTTAATTAAAAACGCAAGCAAGCTGTGGCTTGCCCACCAAAAATGCTTGTTCCTGACGATCGGTCCCGCCGGAAAAAGCACGATGCATCTCAAAGCGCGCCCAGCTCGACCAGTTCACTCGCGTCTGCGGCTAGGCCCGCGCGATCCCCGGGGCCCCGCGCGCGCTGCCCCAGGGGTTGCAGCGCTTCGGGGCCCCGCCTGGCTAGCGGCTCGAACAAGTCCGCGAGTCTAACAGCTCGTTGCCTCCCGCTGCTGCGCACGGCGCTCCCGGGCACGTGCACCACCTTTTCTTCGTCCTTCATAAAATAGGACCGCCAGATAAACGAGACCAGCAACAGCCAGGGATGGCCGATCGGGCGCGCAGTGGACAAGTCGCTACTGTCGTTGCTGCAACTCACGCGCAAGGCGCGCGCCAGTGACAAGAGGAAACAGCTCTTCTCGCCTGACTGGTCCGCCTCCGGCGCAGCGCCCCCTTCGTCCTCCCGGTCCGGAGACAACAGTCTCGGCTGCCCGGGCAAGAGTAGGCACAGGCTGAGCGCAATCCCGAGGGCATCCCGGTACTCTTGGGTGGACGTAGAGGCGGGGTCGAAATAGAACCAGGTATCGCGCACTTTACCAGCTCCGCGCGCCAGGAACAACACGACACAGTGCCTTCTCCCAACCACAGCCGTGCTCTCGCCAGGGGCGGGACTGCCGATCGAGACCACGAAGGTAGTGTAGCGTTGGTATTCGTCTGTCTGCAGATCCAGGCGATTGATTCTCAGCGGTAACCGCCAGTCGATTAACCGCGGGCAGAGAGCGGCAAAAACCGGTCGGCGGTCGTACAAGAACGTATTCAGCTTGCGCAACACCTCCGCGCACTTCTCGCCGCTAACGCCCCCCAGGTTCCCGTTCCAACGCTCAACCAAGCCCATCCCGAAATAAATCCGCTCCAGCCCCACGAAGCCCACGTTGCGTTGCCAATCGAACGCCCCGGGGACAGTGCGCAGCCACCAGGCCAGCACCCACGCGTCCTCCGCGTCGTAGTCGATAGGCACGTCCCACCCGAGCACGCGCGGCCAACGCAGGGGCAGGCCCTCGGGCTGCGTTTCGCAGAGCAGCGGCGCACTGCAGTCGATAGCACTGTCTATGAACCTGAGGTGCGTGCGGGCGGCCGCGTAGCTCCAGGCAAAGGCCAGCCGGGGCTCGAGCGGCCCCGCCACAGCGTGCGGCGCGGGTTGTGTCGTGCCCGGCCGGTGCCCGGAGCTCAGCAGCCAGTGTAACGCGGGTCGTGCCAGGCCCGGCTGGTGCTTGGAGCTCAGTAGCCAGTACAGCGCGGCCATCTCACGCAGGGACGGCCCCCCGGCATACCAGGAGCCAGCGCGCTGCTCAACGTGCGTTTGCAGCTGGGACCGCACCGGCACGTCGACGAGCGGCTCGGTCTCGTAGGGCAGCTCCAGCGCCACGTCCAGCTGTTCTTCAAAGTAGAGCAGCACTTGGCGCAGGTGTACGCGGTCCTGAGGACCACGGGCGGCGAGCCCCACGCACCTCAGGGCCCGGAGCGGAGTGCCAACGCCGGCGCGCTTGCAAGCAGCCACTAGCGCCGGCGGAGCGTGACGGAGGTCGAGCAAGCACAAGGGCTCTAGTTCACACAGCGCATTGGCCAAGTAGCCGGGGTCCTCACAGCGGCGGAGGTCGTGGGCTAACAGCCCCGCCCGGATTTCCGGGTCCAGCCAAGGCGCCGGCCGGCCCGCTAAATACTGCAGAATACGGCGCAGCAGGGGGTAATGGCCTGTCGGGGGCTCGGTTGTAAGCCAGTGCACTTCGCGGAGCTTCCAGGACAGCTCTAACAAGAAGCGCCTGTCGTCAACCTCCCCGGCCAGCCCCCGCGAGACGGCGTTCTTGTCTAGGTAGGCTACGGCTGCCCCCATTATCGTCAGGGCATAGCTTGCGTCGCCTCTCTGCACGGCGTCATCCGCTGCCCCTAGACACAGACTCCGCAGCTGCGGAAACCAGTGGCCCTGGTCCCTGGCCTCGGCAAGCAGCTGCCGTGTGGCTGACGTGCACGCTTGGACAGGGGCCCCGGATCCCGCTCGCGCGGCCTCCTCTCCTGGCCCTTGACGCGCTTGGCCGGACCAGGATCCCCGGACGCCGCGCGCGCTGCTTCCTCGCCCTTCCCGCAACCGCGACAAGTCGGCGGCCTGCGTCGCATACGACAGGGGCTGGCAAGCGGCCTGCTTTTTTCTTTAACCTAGTAGCCCCCGGCGCGGCAGCCCGCGCGCGGGGCCCCCCCTTCGGTTTTTCTTCCCCCCCCCCCCCGCTCCGTTTCTGTACGTACCCTTCCGTCCTTTTCCGTTCCCTTATCGGATCCCCCCCCCCCCGAGTAAAGGCAAAGGGGGAAACTTCGAAGGGGGAGGGGGGGGGTGAGTTCGGCCCCTGCTACAATTCGGGCGCAGGATCGGGGCTAAAGTTGTCTGCCCTGTCCTTGGTTTACGGCAATACCCCCCCCCTCCCGGGTCCTTTGGATCGACATCGCCGGTAAGCTTTTAAAAAGATCTTGGCACCTTTGTATCCTGGCCGGACTAGGCCGGAGGTTTGAACTCTTTAAAGGCACAAATGTCAGCTGGTCTGCTCAATTCAAAAGACAAGAACTCTGTTGCCCTAAAATTGTCTATTCTTTTAAGATTTTGCCGAAATGACTATTGTCTGCTTGTCCGGACAAATCATGACATTTTTTACTGCTAATTCTCGGACATCTCGGCCGGAGCCATTGTCGTGAGGCCAGGCTGCAACCTGTCTGCATACAGCCGGAACAATCTGCCACCAGTGTCACAATCCGCCGCCCGCAGTGGTCGGAAGAGCCCTGCGTGGGCGGGCCTGGCCGCAGTGCTCCGGCCGGCTTAAAGTCTTCCCAGGCCCGGGGGCACATGATCAGGGCCTGCCACATGAAGGCCATCAACAGCAACCAGGGGTGGGGAATGCGTCTGGCAAACCACAGGTCCTGGCGGCGGCCGCTGAAACTAACCATGAGCGCTCTGGTCAACGAGATCAGTGCGCAGGTAGTCTCCAGCTTCTGATCGCTAGGTGGGTAAGACGGCGTGCCTTGCTGTGCGCTGTGCAACCTCACGGCCCGGCCGCCGCTCGCGCTCCGGAAGGCGTTGCTCACCGCTAGAAAAAAGTCGTCCTCTAGGCTGGGCGGCGTCGGGTAAGAGTCGCTGTTGGGATCGTACAGGTACAAGTCCAGGCAGTCTTCGGACTCCTCCTTAAATACAAGCTGGGTGTGTCCGAGGATGCGCAACGAGCTGACGGCCGGCGCTCCCTGGTGCAGTATAAAGGTGTTATACCGCTTGAGCTCGTGTTTGTTGACGCCAATAGTGAGGCCCGCGCAGGGTAACCACTTGAGCTCCCGGGGGCACAGGCTTTTGAACGGCTGCACCCCGTTGGCCAGCGTGAAGGTCGGCAAGGAAGTCAGTAACAGGTTCCCGTACGCGCCGTGCCAGCCGCTGTTGTAGTCCGTCAGAGTTTGCACGCCAAACCAAATGGAATTCTCGCGGTAACCCGGGTTGCGGCGCCAGTCCCAGCGGCTCCCGGCCTCGTGTACACTGCGCAGCCACCAGCCCAGCACCCAGGCGTTACCCGAGTCGTACTGGATCTTGGTGTCCCAGCCCAGCACCACGGGCCAGCGCGGCGGGGGCTGTGGCAGCTTGGAATCGAGCACGGGCGGCTCGTCGAGCACGTCGCGCCCGTAGAACTCGACCCCCGTGCGCGCCGCCGCGTAGCCCCAGGCCCGGGCGAAGCGCGGGGTGAGCGGGCCGTAGCGGGAGACCGTGCGCGACCAGCGCGCGACCTGCGCGCCAGTCACGCGCCGGAGGTAAACCCGGACCAGCATTTCATAGAGGCGCGGGTGCGTCCGCAGCCCCGCGGCGGGCACGTACAAGTCTGGTGTTCGATAGACCAGCCCGGTCAGGCCGATGCTGGCGTTGCGCACGAAACTCTGCACCACCGCCTTTGTGTCCCAGTCCTGGCTGGGCTCCAGGGCTTGGTACAGCGCCTGCTGGAAGGCGCGCGCGCTGGACCGTTCACCCCACCAAGCCAGCAAACCCTTCGCCCGGGGGTCGCGGGAACGGCGGACACTCAGCCACAGTTGCGGCATCGGCCGTACCAGCAAGCACAGCGGATCGCTGTCCCACAGCTGGGGGAAGACGTCGCGTCGCCCGGGGGCTGCCGCCACCAGTTCGCACAGTTGCTGCCTGGCGCCGAGGTCGACGCGGAACCACGGGGAACGCGCGGCGCAGAATTGTAGTGCCCGCTGTAGACTCGTTTGCTCCCCGACGGTGGGTGACCAGGGATGTTGGTCCAGGAGCGACACCAGGCATTCGGCTTCACGTCGACGACGATCTGGCCTCTGGAACTCGCTGAGGTACGTTAGCAGGGCGCGTACGGCTTGTGTCATGGTCCTGCCGTTCGCGGCCGCCTGGCTGCTGTCCGGCACGAGATGTTCGAAATAGGCGCTGTCTCGTACCCAGTCCGGGATGCACCAGGACCACACCGTGCCCAACGCCGCTTCTTGCACTAGCCGCCAGCGCCAGTCGGGCCAGTGCGGCGTGCGGCGCAGCTCTTTTGCCGGTGTCGAATGTACAAACCCGTGACGCAGCTGCCGCAACTCGGCGAGGTACAACTGGAAGTTTCTTTCCAGCGCCTGGCATTCTGTCGGGCTGCCATGGCACACTGCGCACCGTGACATCACCGCGGAGACGAGTGCGGGGGTTTTTTTATAGAAAAGTAGGCCAAGCTCAGACTCCTCAGGCTGGCGCTAAAAAAAGTAGCATGCCCGCACAGGTGTGTACCCGTCGGGAGGAGGGGGGGGGGGGGGGGGCGTTGGGGGCCCGAAAATGATCGACGCCGGTAAGTTTTTTTTAAAAAAAAAGGGTCTTGGACCCGGCAGAAACAAAAAGCGTTTTATTAGACCAGCGGACGGGGGGGGGGGGGAGAATTTTTTTTGGGGGGGGGGGGGAGAATTTTTTTTGGGGGGGGGAACGTCGGCAGAAACGCGGCAGAGCGCGCGCGAGAGAGAGATCAGCGACTGCAAGCGGTCTTTCTTTTGGGGGGGGGGGGGTGTCGCGGGGAACGGCCGCTCATTGCAGACAGGAACAGTGGTCGATGTGGTTGCACAGCTGATCCAGCGCTTCTTGCCATTGGGTGATCTTGAGCCTGGTGTCGCGTATGTATTCGAGGAGCTTTACCTTGCAGCAGCGACGGGGATTGAGGCGAACAGATTCTTGGTCAGCCGCGGGGGTTTGGAGGTCTGTAAACCCGTGGGCCGCTTGCTTTTGGCGGTAATAAGTAATCAAGCTTTCGAGGCTGTACTTGGTAGCCCAGGCCACGTCGCCGAGCTCGTCGAAGTCCAAGTCACCGATCGGGGTAGCGAGAACGCTCTTCGCGGGCGAGCGGCTGCGATCTCGACGACGTGGTTCCTAAAAAGGCAAAAACCAAAACCCAACACACGCAAAAAAAGGTGAACCGAAATCAGGCCCCCCAAACACAAAAACAAGCTGACCGACGGGTTCCTGTTCGGGGACGACAGTCTGCTGAAATCTGAGCTGTGGCTGCTGCTGCTGCTGCTGCTGCTCCGGCTGCGGCTGCGAGTTGGGCTGCGAGTTGGGCTGCGGCTGCGAGTTGGGCTGCGAGTTGGGCTGCGGCTCGAGTAGAAATGTCTCTGGCCGGTTATGTCTTTGTAACAGGATACTTCAGAAGAACGGCGAGGAGCTTGCGTCTGTTGTTGTTGAGTCAAACGAGCAGCTTCCGCTGGTGGCTCGCAATGCGCTGTGCTCTGACACCCTTGAGAACCCTCTTGGCCAGCTCCTTCGGGGCTGCTGTAGGCCTCCTGACGAACGGGTTCCTGCTGCTGGGTAGCGCTTCCGGATGCGTTCCCGGGGACTACGCGCTGGGGCCCCGCCTTGCTGACCGTGGCAGCTTCTTGGGCCTGGCGACGAATCGCTCTGCGGCCGCGATCGGTAAGGGTTTGTGCCATGGGATCTATATCCAGAACAAAGCCGGCACAAGAAATTGTCGTGGCTTTACACGTAGGTGCAAGGCTGTTCGCGCAAGGTCGTGTGATTGTGTGATTTCCAGAGAGTGTGGTCGATTCGGGGGGAGGGGGGGGGGGGGGAAGAAAGGGTGTGTGGGGCCTTTCGGCCCCCCCCCACACCCAACCTCGGGGGGGGGGGGGGGGTGCAGCATGGAAATCTTCTGCCGGTGTTGAATTCAGACACAGCAACGGGACACAGGGAGTTGGTTTTGGTTATATTTCAATATATGCTACGGGAAGCAATAACAATCAAGACTTAAATTTTTATGCGAGGGGAAGTGGAGTTATCTATGCTCAGAGTGCTATAAGTTGCTCTTCAACATTAAGTCTTCCAACAACATCCAGCGGTTCTTTAACAATAAGACAAAGACCAAGTTCTACTAATGACCCACAAATATTTTTGAAATCGGGAGGATATACGAATTATGGTATAATTGTTTCTTCAACTGGCTTGCTTCATGCTTGGACTACTTCAAACTCTATGGGTGAGCCTTCTGGTAGTTATAATTATGTTCCACTTAATGGTGCTTGGACAAACTCATCGGACAGGAGGCTAAAATCAGATATTAAAACATTAGACTGCGGGGATTGTTGTGAGAAATTAATGAAAATAAACTGCTGTTCGTATTATTGGAAAACAGACAAAAAGAAAGAACAAAAGAACCACGGATTTATTGCCGACGAGGTTAAAAAAATATTTCCTGAATTTGTATCTGAAAGCGGAATAAAAGCAGACGATGGAGATGGCTACCTTGAAGGCATAACATATACAGACTTTATACCAATATTAGTCAGTGCTTTTCAACACATGGCTGAAAAGGTAGTTAATTTAGAAAAAGAAAATAAACTTTTACTTAATATATTACAAGACCAAGCCAACCAATTAGCAGAAATACGAGCAGTCGTTTTACCTAATGTCCAACAATAATACAACTAGACTTCACAGACCACCGCCTATTATGGATATGGATGGCGAACTAACTCCCGAATTAAAGTCTCGCTGTATAGAAGAAGAATTGAAAAAAGACAAAAAAAAAATTAGATTACGAGATAAACGATGAGTGGCGATGTTGTTGCTTTAAAGAAAGGATAGATGCAAGATTAATTAAATATGCTGTTCACATGGCAGTTATATGTAGCATAATCATTTTGTGTGTTGTTAGATTGAGCGACCCGACAATCAGTTGTGCTAATGCTAACACATTTATAGGCGTACTCACGCTTCTTATTGGGATAATCTGCCCGTCTCCAAAAATAAATTAAAAACCAAAAGCGGATAATCCGATCATATTGTCGTAGTGTATTTGTGTTTTAAGATGCTTTGAAAAATTATCAATCCTGAAAGAATTACCACATTCACATTGAACTATTTTTGATTGACACATTCTCTTTTTTTGGTTTATCTCATGTCTATTTCTGTCTCTATATTCTTTCCATTTTTGTGATAGTTGTTCTTTGTTTTTTGCCACATATTCTTTAAGATATCGTGACACATAGTTTTCATTTTTCTCAAGCCATTCTTTTCTTTTTTGTGATAGTCGTTCTTTGTTTTCTTTTCTCCATTTTTTGTTTATGTGTCTAAAATATTCCTTGTTTAGTTCCGCATATTCTTTTTTTCGTTGCGCTATGGTCTCTTTATGATCTTTACAATATTCCTCCGTAGTTCTTCCTGCAATATATTTATTTGTACAATTCTCATTCTGTCTTATTATTTCTCCTTCTCGCTTTCTTAATTGTTCTACATTTTCACATGGATAATCTTCAAGCAATTCAATATGGTCTTCGTGTTTTAATATTTCAAAACTACTTATGTTATGAAAATTACCCTTTTCATATTTCCTATAATCGCTTCTATGTTTCCCAAGTCGTTGAGCCAATGTCTGTGTAGTTGAACCAATATATATTTGGTCTGTCTGATGCGACCTAATCGCATAAATTTTACCTGTCTTACAATCTCCAACTCGTGGCATATTGTTTGTTATGCTTTGTTATTATTATATATCGTTATCTTTACATCATAAATTATCGCATTCATATAAGTGGGATTTATACCAAGAAGCATCATTTGAACATATTAAAGGATAGCATCGTCCCACCCCATGCACCAGTCGCTTTGAGGTTTGTAAATACATTTGAATTTGTTTTGTATCCCCTGATGAATGCACTGGCATTTACAGCAATCCTTTTTTGTTTGATTTACTCTGCTATAAAAATCACACATAGTCCGCGAAATAGCCGACCACATAAACAAGAATATTAAAATCATTTTTTAATATATTATATATTATATAATTTATGAGTGAGTTCAAATACCAAAAGATCATTTTTCTGAGCAATGATTTTGTGGGGAGCAAAACGTTTAATAAAAATATTCAAATGTCATTCACACCAACCAAAATGAATGTTAAGTTTATTCATTATACGAACGACCAGACTGAAACCAAAACCAGAATTCTTTATATGGACAGAATTGGAATTATCGGGACATTTGCTGATAGTAATATAGCAAACATTTCAAACCTTAGTTATAATTTAGGTGTCGTTGGATGGACGGACGGACAATATACATTTAAAGTCCTTGAAACTGACAGCGGAAATATTGACACAAGAAATTTAGCAGGCCGAATTGTTGTGTGTTTGGAATCTTAGGATAATAATATAAGATGCTGAAGATTAACCATGTAAAAGTTAAGCCGGTAAAGCAGGAAGGCGAAGGAGACAAAAAAGCAAAAGGTTATACATGATTCAATGATCCGTATGTAAATATATTTCTACTCGCCCGTAAGAAGAGCGGGAAAACGACAGCACTCTTTGAAATACTGAAACGGACTACAGACAGAAAAACCCGTATTGTCATTATTGCTTCAACAATTCACAAGGACTACATTTATAAAGCAATGGTTAAGCACTTTAAGAACAGGGGAAACCCAATGGCAATTTATACATTTCTCAAATCAGATGGTGTAAACGTGATAGACTATGAACTTGACAAACTGAACAGACAGGACGAGCAACACGAAGGAGAAGTAAAACAGGACAAAGAGGAAATAGAGAAACCACAATTTTTATACTTTGGAAAGGAAAGAAAAAAGAAGAAGGTGAGAAGAAAGAGACCAAGTAAGTATATTTCACCAGAGGTTGTTTTTGTTTTGGACGATTTAGGAAGTGGATTAAGAGATAAGTCCGTAAGCGATTTGTTAAAAAAGAACAGACACTATAAAAGTAAGGTTATTATGTCAAGTCAGTATCTGAACGACCTACGACCAGAAGCCATTAAGCAGTTAGATTATTTATTACTCTTTCCGGGTCAGTCTCAGGATAAAATGGAACTCGTGTAGAACACTTAGACTTATCTTTTGATTTTGATTTTTTTCTGGAAAAGATCACGAAGCAACAAAGGAGAGATTTAATTTTCTTTATGTCTCAAGTGTTGATGATGAATTACGTAAGAATTTTAATTTAGCCTAACGCATGCGATAGGCAATTGTCCCATAAAACTAACCATTCGGCAAAGATGGGGGTATCACTTTTTCCGAAATTTTTCCAAGATTTTTAGCAACTTTCAGAAAACTTGTGCAAATGAAGGGAAATTCAGTATTTAGTTGCAGAACATAATAAAATGATATTAAAACATGTTTTTATTAATAGTCAACCACTTAGACTTCACCTCCGGAGGTGGACAGAAACCGGTCTGACACCTAATTTTTCCACTTTTTTTTCATGCCGGCGACGACAAGACTATGCTGGAAACAAGCGACAAAAATGCACAGCTTGGTTTTTTTGCTTTGTTTTATTTGTTTTTAGTATTTTCCTACATTATGAGCTGCTTTTACTTCAAAAAATCCCTGCCGCCGCTGTGATAGGGGATTCACGTGGGTAGTGGAAGGGGGAGGGGGGGGGGGGTGGTTTTTGACTATGCAAGTAAAGAGATTAGTTGAATTCTCAATTAATAACACAAATCTAGGTGTAATAATATTATTATTTAAGATTACTAAGTTCAGTAAGTTAGAAACTTATCCTTGCATTCAAAAATATCTTTAAACGTTGGTTATCTCGCTAGTAGTAGCGCATATGCACCCGCAAACCTACAAGTGCACCCCCCACACAAAAACAACAAAATAAAAGCAATGCCAAACAATTACAAGCATCTGGCAAAGAAAAGAAAGGAAAAGGAAGCGATACAAGAAC
>WBZZ01004897.1:92500-110000 GCA_019918135.1 Paulinella micropora
ACCTATGTCTATGACTTGATTTTTTACAAAAGTTTGTGCAGAGTTTGTATTACGAGGAAAGTATTTTGAGAAGATGTAACAGCATTCCCGCCTATTACATAGACCAGATTAGGCGGGAATCCATTTCTTTTGTTACGTACAAGATGGTCTGTGGAGAAAGCTCTGCACAAACTTTTGTCAACATTTAAAAAATGTGGGGGGGGGGGGGTCACACATGGGACACTCCCCCAACTTCAATATTTATCTGAATTCCAAAAACATTACACCAGCATCAAGATCGATGCTGTGGCTACCTACAGTGCAAATATGAGCTCCCAATTCCTCCTGGTTCCCACAAGCCATGGCCTAGTCAGACAGTGACGTGCGAAAATGCGGGGGTGGGGGGGGGGGGTGGCCCTGTGCTGCACATGGCATTAAAGAATGAACTTACTTCGTTACTTTGATTGCGTAATTCGCATTTGATGTAAGTTCATTTTTTTAACCTATTTCAAGCCAACTAGCGCGAGTTATCAGGAGGGTAAAGGGAGTGTCCCATGCTGGTGGTGCTCATGCTGGGGGGGGGGGGTTGCATGATGTTTGGTGCACTCACCTAACAAAACTACTTGCTCCTATTAAGTAAACTAAATATCAGCATCAACATCATGACTGGGGCTAGCTCCCCTTCCACTCTCGCTTCCTGAAAAAATTTTGTTCACACAAACCATGCCTTACTCTGCTGGTGGTGCTCATGCTGGGGGGGGGGGCATGATGTTTGGTGCACTCACCTAACAAAACTACTGTTGCTGTTGCTGTTGCTGTTGTCGCTGTTATCGCTGTTGCTGCTGTTGCTGTTGCTGTTGTCGCTGTTGTCGCTGAAAAAGAGAGAGATAGAGAGAGAGAGAGAGAGACAAAGACACAAACATTAATGTCTCCCTCTCTCTCTCTCTCTAGGCATGCTGAGGGCTGCCAAAGCGCCGATTTACGTGGCCCACCGCGATGGTGGTTACGGAGTTTTTGCCAGTATATACCTTCCTCCTTCCTTCGAGCTTGGGATCCTGGAAGCGGGCGGACGTGCTCTGAATCTTGATCGTAGTACTGCTTTATCAGAGCATTTTACTATGAAAATTGGGAACTTACTTCAAACTGGCATGCATCCCATTCACTTTATTTCCCCTTCAAGCAGAAATGCTTTGCATCTAATAAATTCTTCATCAAAAGGATTCAACTCGAGTCCTGAGAAGCTTGACGATACTCCCCGACCTAACGTGAAGGTAAATTAATAACCAGTACATCATATATGAAAATTGCTACAATTCACATGCGTAACTAGTAATGTGACAGTCGCCATACATAAAATAAAAAAACATGCAAATGCACATGCATTATTACATATATACATGCGTATACATCATACATACATGATTGTTACGTGCATTCTTTTCCAGATCAGCAAGGGGACTCCAATCGTCACGGTGAGCACTGCAATAGGCAAAGATGAAGAGATTTTGCTCAATTATGCGCCGAATCCGGATTTAAGCATCACTACGCTACCGAGCGATGCATACCCGCACTGGCTGAAAGAAGCTGCCAAGCAACGCGCTAAAATTCCGGTATTTTTGTACGAGACGGACATTGGCCATGTGTGTTTCATTGTTCCTGAGCAAGAGCATCCTATTCCTTTGAAGTTAGTGTCATTGACGCACGAAGAGAAGTTTGCGCTTTTGAGCACGGTTAGTAGTGTTACTTCCGATGGATGCGCAACTTCGCAGCCGGTGTCAAGATCTTTATCTATGTCAACAGAGCAGAAAATGAAGTTGCTCAACAGCGTTACTTCTGTTTCAGCTGCAGAAAGTCAGAATACTCTTCTGCGAAGGGCGAGCTCTAGCGTTACAGTTGTGCTGGAAAAATCAAGCTCTAGTAATACGAAGGTAATAAATAAATAAAATCAATCACTAGGTAGCTTCTTATTTGATTTATTTACAGGTACTTGGTTCTGACATCGATACTGACGTGGACCAGAGGGAGGAGCCGCAGAGTAGTCCGGTCAAGTTCAAAGATAATAGTGGGAGACTTTTTGTTCCTACTGGATCTTTGGTAATTCTCTTTCTCTTTTGCTTGCTTGCGGAAGTTGGTAGCTATTGTGGTTTGTTTAGAGCGTTGACGAAGGCGATTCGGATAATGATTCGAAGTGCTACCGTGAACCTACCGATCCTAGCGATACTAGGCTCCCCCCTCTGGTCGACGACGAATATGTTGGTGCGGAATCTAGTATTCTGGGCAACTACAACGAGCTGATGGAATCAAATGAGCTGTTATGTGACCTGATGAAATTGTCACCACTTCCTGTACAACGAGCACGCAAAAATCCCACTCGCCCCTACAAAATGAAACACCGCACCAAAGGAAACGTGAAGTTACAGAGACAGGAAGCGCTCAAGAAGTTGTTGGGGATAACCTTCGCAGACCTGGATAGAGAAGTGAAGTCTGTTTGCTGTCAAAAGTGGAAGTGTTACTCATTCATCGACACGCGCGATGTGCTACACACGCGAGCGAAGAACGCAGCATCGTCACTAAGTGAGCTTTACACGTGGACAGCTGCTCAGCTTGAATCCTTCCAAACTAAAATTGGTTCGTTTCAATATATGTACCTAACGGAGGCTGTCTGCAGAACAGCTTGGCAGCGCATCCACGGCATCAGCGACGCAGTTTTATCTCGAGCACACAAGCTTCTTGCCAACAACACGAAGGTCTTTGCCAGAAAGTCAACCGCAATTCCCGAAACAGAAGATCTTGTTGCAATTTTGCTATGTGAAAAATTCGCAAACAGTCATCCCGAGATATGTAGCGACGGTGTATGGAGGCTACAAGAAATGGCTGAGGACGCCGGAGTGCAAAAGTATGTTCGGGACAACTGGAAAGAAGTGTGTCTACGGTACGGAACTTCTAAGAGAGTGAATCCTGATAAGCCTCCAACAGACAACACAATCAACAAAGTTTGGAAAGCGGATTTCTCAAACGTCAAGTTTGTACGAGGTAATATGCATATAATTGATTGATGTTTGAATCGTTAGCATAGCATAGCATTCATCATTACTCACTACATCTTTGTGCTGCAGCGGGAGACTTTTCCAAATGCGACATCTGCACGAGGCTTGCGGTTCGGCATGCCCGAGGTTTCCTGAGTGACACAGCAGCTCAGACTTGGCGCCGCCAGAGCCGCCTTCATCACAAAATTCACAGAACGTGCCGTGTAGCGAGCATGCAACGCAAGAAGGGTGCGCAAGAAGATCTCCATGCTACTGTTATATCTGCAGATATGAAGCCGCCTGTGCGGATTCCATCTTGTCGCCGTGCTGCTAAAGACTTTAAAGGGAAAATGGTCTTTCGCCTGTGTGTCGGTATCAACACTTGTTACACTACCGATACTAACTTTATTTTCACGTACCTGGAAGGCGCAGTGGAGCATGGCGTGAACAGTAATATCACCATGCTTGCATCACTTTTGCATTGGGAGCTTTGGCATCCTCGCACTATGCAAGCTTGGAAGTTATTCCTGGAGTGGGACGGCGCCGGTGATAACACTGCGTGGGCTATGCTAGGCTTTATCGGGCTTAATGTTGTCGACCGCGGTATCCGTTGGCAAGTAGAATCTCATCGCAAGCCACCTGGGCACGGCCATGACGGGAATGATCAGTCATTCAGAGTGATGGATATTGGGTGGAAGAGCACCTTCCTCACAACCAATATCGCTCAAGCTTTGTTAAAACTTATCCTTGCTTTCAAAAAACAAAGATCGACCTTTGTGTTGGTTGTTCTTGCATGTAATTACGACTGGATGACGTATTTCAGTCCATGTATGAACAAAAGCTTCAAGAATTACAACAGGCCTCTGGCCTGGCGCATCACCAAGAACGAGGATCCTGATCAGTTACCGACTGCGGATTTCAAAACAATGGGAGACGCACAGGAGGAATTTCATGGAGAGAAGGATAATCCCCAAGGAGCATCAGTGAAACTGTTCATTCAGCGCCCCGGTATTGTATTATATTATTCCCTTCCCTCCCCCCCCCCCCCACCTCACGTGCATGTGTTGTATATATTGCAGCGGCTGATATGCCTCGCAAGCTTCCTGTGGGATACTTCGTCAACCCACGTTTGAAAAAGGATATTCGATCTTTGAGCAAGTACCTAGAGCCGGACGAGACTGCGCATGTGGAGGAGATGTTGGCGGCTGGGAACCTGACAAGAATCGAAATTGATGGCGACTACTTCGACGGTGGTTTGCCCGGACGCCCTGCTCATATGAAGTGTGGAAAATACAAAGCAGAATTCCGACTGGTTGATGAGCTGCCGATGAATTGGATGGAGTTGCCTCCTAACCGTAAAGAAAAGATAAACGCTCTTACCCATTTGACACCTGACGAGCTTCTTTCTTTACCACGCACATATTTTGTTAACGAGGGAAAGGCTCCCGCTCACCCACGATGGCGCGGTGCACAGGAGCTTACTGAGGAAGAAAAGAGGGAGCAGGACTTGGCTTTTGGAAATGTTGAGCATCCGTGGCGCAAAGTTTTCATTTTACTTACATCGTTTCAAGACAAGCAAGCGTTTGCATCCAGCCAAATGGTAGTCAAGGAACTAAAGGACTGGCTCAGAATGCACGGTGTTGCAACGCAAGATGCCGACCGGAAGCAGTTTAAAAAGGCGCAGCTTGTTGACTCAGCATGGAACCATTTTCAAATCTGCCGCTGCAACTTAGAAGAAGAAGTGGATGCCAAACTAGCTGGTGCTGAACCCGCGCTATCTGAGAACTCTTCTTCTACTACTAGCACAGACAACTCTTCTTCTAGCTCAGAGGAAGAAGAAAACGGTACTAGTGTATGCTATATCTGCAACACTGGTCGCATTTCGTTATTATTTACTGTAGGTGTCTCAGACTCAACTGTGCCGCCACGAGGACGCCAACCAAGCCGTCAGCGCGGACGTCGCCGCGCGCGTCGAGCAGCAGGTCAACGCGGACGCAAGCGTGCGCGAAATTCAGCTGATTCCAAGCGGGCGATGCAATCTCAACGCAGGAACAGTCAGGTGCAAGGCGCAAATCAGCCAGGCCCCAATCAGTGGGATTGCCCTTCCTGTAAGATCCATAACGCTGAAGGTGGAGACAAATGCCAATTGTGTGAGTGGCCAGCAGATGTCGGTAGCTCTGATAGCTCTGACGACAACGACCCATTAATGTAGCCTTGAAATACATTCTAATCAAGGAAATACTGCAACCTTCACATCACACAACCACCCCCCCCCCTCCCCCTTCCACTACCCACGTGAATCCCCTATCACAGCGGCGGCAGGGATTTTTTGAAGTAAAAGCAGCTCATAATGTAGGAAAATACTAAAAACAAATAAAACAAAGCAAAAAAACCAAGCTGTGCATTTTTGTCGCTTGTTTCCAGCATAGTCTTGTCGTCGCCGGCATGAAAAAAAAGTGGAAAAATTAGGTGTCAGACCGGTTTCTGTCCACCTCCGGAGGTGAAGTCTAAGTGGTTGACTATTAATAAAAACATGTTTTAATATCATTTTATTATGTTCTGCAACTAAATACTGAATTTCCCTTCATTTGCACAAGTTTTCTGAAAGTTGCTAAAAATCTTGGAAAAATTTCGGAAAAAGTGATACCCCCATCTTTGCCGAATGGTTAGTTATAAGGTGACAAATTTTCGTCTTAAGTAAAAAAATTTAAATTCATTATTTTTTTCTGTATTATATATTTCGCTATCATTTATGGTAGTAAAAAACTCGTGTTGAAGTCATTCCAACAATCGGTAAACGAACTATTAACTCAAGCACAATGGCAGGAGGTAAAAAGAAGACTGGTTGTAAGAAGAAGTAAGGAGGCAAGGGACAGGCTGGCGGTAAAATTAACTGGGCCAAGGTTGGTAAGACAGCAATGGCTGTTAATAAATTCCTTCGTGATAACAAGATTATTTCAAAGACTGCGAATGCCCTTGGTGATGTCGGGGTTCCATATGCGTCTCGTATCGGGACTACCGCTGCGAAACTTGGGTATGGTAGGCAGAGCGGTCGTGGGGCTTTGAAGTTTTAATGATATTTTTGATATTTTGTTCTGACTTCGTCATCACAAAACATCGATGACCATTAATTTTTTCCAAAATAAAAAAACGATGTTTTAGAATAAGCGAGAATGCGAAGCATGAAGCGCCATTCTAAAATATCAAAGGTAAGACCCCCGCGGGTTTATAGAAATAAAAGTGGGAGGCCGTATATTATCCAAAAGGGTAAAAAATATTATCTTAATTTCGGTAAGAAAACAAATGATATGAGCACACTTCAAATTGTTAAACTTTTTATGAAATACTTAAGCAGACCAAAAGCAAAGCGGACTACTAAAAAGGAGGATTTAAGAAAAGTCCAGAGCCTGTCAGAGATTGAACAGAATACGAGAACAGCAATTCAAGACCACTTAGACAAACTCAGAAAGGAAAAGTATGAAGGCATTGAAACCATAGAGAAAAAAGAAAGAAAGGCACGGGAGGATTTAGACGAGGAGAAGAAGAGGCAAGAAAGAAAAGACATAGCAGATGCTAAGGAAAGACAAGAGATAATGGATAGGGAACATATAAGAGAACTAGCGGGTATTAATGAACGACAAGAACAAAAAGCCAGAGAACTAAGAAGGGAGCAAAAACTCATAGAAGATGTAAAATATGAAGAAGACAGAAAAAATAGGATACAAGCATTACCACCGCCACCACAATATCAATATATTATGCCACCGCAGCAGGGACAGCCACAAGCACCACCGTTAGGAGCACCGCCACAAGCACCACCATTACCTAATTTAGGAGATGAAACACCATTGAAAACGAAAGAGCAATATGAGGAAGAAAAAAAGCAAAAGCGGAAAGATATTGAAACACTGAAATTAGCAGGATATACAGATAACTTCATAAAAAAGATGAGTCTCAAAGACTTACAAAAAGCCAATCAAATTTATTCAGACGGCTATAGCCACAGCAACATCTTTAGAAGAACAGAAAAAGTTAGCAGAAGAATATAAAGAAAAACTTGAAAAGGAAAAAAAGAAGGAGGAAGAAAAGGGTAAGCATCTTGAAAATTTACAAATTAATCAATTTTTAATCTCTGGATTTTCAAAAACTTATCACCCAAACATTACTATAAAAGAGTTAGCACAGGCTTTAAAAAAGAGACTAGATAGTGAAGGTCATAAAAAATTAAATTACAAAGACACTTCAAAGTGGATAATTAACATGATTAAAAGGTTTAATATTGATGTTGGAAATGAAAAGGAAAACGTAAAAAGAAAAGTAGCGGATTATGCTAGATATGAAGAGTATTGGTATTAATGAACAAAAAGGGAATGGAGCGAAGACATTAGAAGAATTAATTGATAAGGTATTTTCAATAAAAATAATAAAAAAAATCTATCCCGCAATGATTGAAGGCACACAATGAATACAAAGGATTTTGTAAAAACTCTAACTAGCAAAATGACACTAGACCCAAATGTTGATAAACAAGTTTCAGCGGATTTAAATGTTGATGAAGGGATGCCACCAACTACCATACCCCCGCCACCAGAGCCGACAACAGATACAACTACACCGCCAGACCAAACACCACCAGAGGGCACTTCACCCCCGAGCGTCGCGGAGACACCGCCAACACACGGACAACCACCGCCAGACGAACAAACTGGAGAGGGTCGCGGACTAATGACTAATGAAATAGATGACATAATGAAAAAATATGGATGGTATCTCGGAGCGATAGCGAGCGATGAAATCAACAAGTTGAAGCCCGGAAGCAGAAAGCGATACGGGTTTATTATGAATTTGGACAATCATAATCAAAAAGGGTCTCATTGGATCGCCGTATGGATAAGTCTAGACAAAGACCGGTCAGTGGAAGTGTATGACCCATTAGCACTTTACGAGCCAACGGAAGATTTTCAGCAACAAATGAAACAACTAATAAATAAAAGTAATCCAGATAGTTATTTATTAATGAAGGTTAATCAAGTAAAACAAGAATCTGATGCGAGCGACACGTGCGGATGGCACTCAATGAGATTTTTAATGGAGCGGGCGAAAGGTATTAAATTTAAATTCGCCAGTGGCTATACAGACTTAAAAGAAGATGCGGAAAAATTAAAATCACAGAATGGGTATGGTTTTGACACCTTTATTTGATATTTGTTTCAGACTACGTCTTCAACAAACATCGGGGGCTACGCACTTTTAAGGATTACAATAAGCATAAATTTTTTTGAAAAAGAAAAAACGATGGTTTAGAATAAGTGAGAGTGCGACAACACGAATCGTAATTCTAAACTATCAAATGGACTACAAAGGTGGTAGGTCAAGTTCCATCTATTACATAAATAGTAAAAATAGAATAACGGGAACAGACAGCGACTTTACACACGAAGTCAATATGAACGGGTTAGACAATCCCACACATTGTAAAATTTTCATATTTACATTCCAAAATCGTATTACTCTGTGGCTTCACCATATAATACTTTTACATTATCCGAAGACGGATATGAGGCTTTAATTGCAATACCCGAGGGAAACTACACAATGAACAATTTAAAAATCAGTTATCTGAGATACTGACGACGGAAAGTCCGAATGACTATACTTATGTTGTCTCAAGCAACAATACAAACACAGAAGCGGAGGATGGTAAATTAACCTTCAGTGTTTCAAATAACGGAGGTATTCAACCGCGGTTCATATTTGATGGTGATACCCGCATTCACGAAGTAATGGGTTTTGATAGAAACAGCACATATTTCTTCGCTAATGATTTTATTAAATCACCAAATGTAATTATTCTGACAGGAGAAAAAACTTTATACCTCAATCGGATTTAGTGAATGAAGGAGATAATCATGTGCTTCAAGAAATATACACAGCCAACGAAATTCCTTTTGGTTCTGTTATCTATGGCGGCTCTGGTAGTGAATACGGGAAAAGATTGTCCGCTAATTCAAACCATGAATTCAGGTTTTACTTGACAGACGAAAACGACCAAGCCATTAATCTTAATGGTCTGGGTATCGTTATGACATTACTGGTTTATCGTGAAAATAATTATTTTAGTTTATTTAATTCATTTTTCAATTTACTAAAATCAAAGTGATATTTGTGAGGGACTTTGTCCCGTCACAACATCCCTTCAGGACTTGTGACAATTTCACTTCGTGCTACGCACTCTCGTTTATAAAAAAATCACTAGTGATTTTTGCTATAACACAAACTCGTTTGTTTATATTGTCAAACATCGGAAAAGGTAAAGTTAATGGCTTACGATCTTTTATGATGACGAAGTCAGAATAAAATATCAATTAATTTTTGATTTAATTATTTTTTTCTATAAATATATTTCGTGTATGAATCAACTTACACCACTTCAAAAACAAAACAAAAATGCCTGTCCAATACGGAGGAGAACTAGTCCATCAGACTAAGGAACTGCTCACTGGTAAGTATGAATTAACTAAACTTACCACTCGTGAAGGCTCGCAACCTGTCGCACTTACTACTGCTGGTGGTATGGAAAACACCTTTGAAATTCCTACTCGTCCTTTGAACCTTGCGAGGAGTGTGTTGCGATTTACTTACACTCCGTCTGGTGCGGGTGGTGCTGGTCACTACAATCGTATCTATATGGACTGTCTGTCTATGATTAAAACTATTGAACTGCGAAGCCGAAGCGGGCAGTATCTGTGTAATCTTCAGCGTGTGGGTAATTACACTAAGGTGATATGGAAACCGGAAATTAAGTATGAAAAATTTATGGCACTTGAAAACCATGGTGCTGGTGTGGCTAGCGGTGCTATGCCTCAAAAGTGTAATGCTGGAAAAGTTGAAATTGGAACTAGAGCAGAGAGAAAGGCAATTACTGATGCGGCAGATGCTGCAGGTCTTAAGGCTGCAGTTCAAGCATACTACAAAGTGCCTCTTGTTAATGCCCGTCGCCACGATGATACCGCTCTCGCTGATAGCACTGCTGGAAATTATAGTTTGTTTAATGTTCCTTTCGAGGAGGCTAAGTATTTCGAAGGCGGTGCTGATAATACTGCCACCCCTGTTATTAATGTTAAGTTTCCTTTGGGTATGCTGTTTGGCACTATTTTTGAACTGGATAAGACTATTGGATTTAATGAAATTTTGGATTTGCGGATTGTGTGGGCTGAAACCAACCGCTCTTCATTCTATGACACTGATGTGAGTTCTATTTCCACTGGTGCTGCCGCTACTACCGCTGGTGCTATCGTATCTAACCTAAATCTATTCCTTGCTGTTGAGACTGACCCGAATGTCATCCTCGGTGTCCAACAAAAGATTGCGGGTGAAGGCTTTCCATTTAAAATTGAGTATCCTATTGCTTGGAAGCAAAGTCTTCAAACAAACCAACAGAACTATGTTATTAAGATGAACCGCTCGCAGGGTGAAAGAATTCGTCGTATTTATGGTTCTGCCTTTCATTTTCCTGAGAGTGCTAATACTTCTTTTGATAATGACAACAGGGCGGATGCTAAAATTATTTCTTATTATACAACCCTTGACAGCTCTCGTCTTCAACAATTTGACATTGACACTTCTGAGAATGAAGACTATATGATTTTAAAGGATAAGTTCAAGGGAAGTGCTATCCTAAACAGCGATGTCTATCATTACAACTGGATCCACGTAGATACTTGGGACAACAACCGACCGCTGTGCGATAAGGACACCGACGGCTATGAGGTGAGCGGTTTGAGCCTAGACACTGAGAGGCGATATGAATTCGTTTCAACTACAAGTAATAATGTGAGTGGTGTTGGCATAACTAATCTTAACCATTACACATTCGCCATTCTTCAACGTAGTGTGCTTGTTAAAGGAGTTGAAATTTTGATGAGTTGATATTTTAAAATTGCGCTTCATGCTGTCGCATTCTCGCTTATTCTAAAACATCGTGATAAACAAAAAAAGTAAAAATTAATAGATTAAATATTTTTTCTTGTATAATAATATAGGAAAACGACGTTTGAGAATAAACGAGAGTGCGTAGCACGAAGTGAAATTCTCAAATGTCCCACCAAAGAAACTTAATCGCAGAAAATCCGGACGGAGAATTTATAAATGTCAAAGTTGGATGTGATGACGATATTGAAACAAATCATTCAAAAACCGCTTTTGGCGAAGCAGTAGTAGGTCAATTAACACCAGTTTTACAGGAAATCTTTCCATATACTATTAATACTAGGATATGGACAAAAACAGAAACAAAATCGTCTGTGTCATTTTTGAATAATATGGCTGAATTGAAAACAACTGCTGATGCTACGGCAGATGCAAGACTGGTAAGTAAAAGGAGAATAAAATATAGAACTGGAACACGTGTCCTCGCCCGCTTTACTGCTATATGGACAACGGATGATACAAAAGATTACTATTCATATATTATTGGAATAGGAAATGAACTCGTTGATGGATTTTATTTCTACAAAAACAGAGCAGGAATGAATATTGCGCATTGTAAAGGAGGTGCCGTAGATTATATTGACCAAGTAGACTGGGACGACCCGTGCGATGGAACTTCTGCTATGCCAGAATTAGACTGGAGCAAAGGAAATGTATTTCAAATTCAATTTCAATATTTAGGTTTTGGTGCTATTACGTTTTATATTGAAAATCCCATAACAGGATTATTTCAATTAGTTCATATGATTGACTATGCGAATGCTAATACAGGTGTAAGCCTGCGAAATACAACATTACCTTTTACAGCAGTAATGAGAAATGATGCAGCGACTGGAATACAAACTCTTAAAACAGCGAGTGCCAGTTTATTCATTGAGGGAACGAATATGATAAACACAAGTATAACAAACGAAGTGGAAGGAAGTAAAGCAGCAAACACCACTGAAAGTCCTATTATTAGTATAAGAAACAAAGCGGTATTTGATGCGGGCGGTGCTAATTTAACAAATTATTCAAATATTTATCCAACTTTGATAAGTATTACAAATGAAGATAGTAAGTCGTGTGTAGTAAGAATGGTATTGAATGGGACACTAACTGGCTCAGGTTTTGCAGATGTTGATTCTAAGTATTCAATTGTAGATACTGATACAAAGTCAAGCGCCGTTACCAACGGAACAACAATTTTTAAACTTTACGTAAATTCTCAATCAACTCAACAAATAAATCTTAGAAATTATGATATATATTTGACTCTTAGTGATGTATTGACTTTTATAAAGAAATCCGTTGGAACTGCCAATAATGGTTCAAATGTTAATGTTATCGCTAATTTTATTGAGGATCAGTGATACAGAAAGAAAAAAAAATAAAATAAAACGGAAGGTAATGTGATATTAGAGATATTTTTTTACCGCATCTTTATTATTAAAATAAGGTTGTTGAATTAAATATTCAAGGTATGGTTTATCAATCTTAGCAACATCTTCAATTTTCATTTTTTTAATACTTACCATATTGAAGAAAAATATCAGTTTCATTTTGCTGGTCTTCTTTCTTTGCTATCTCTTCACCAACATTCGCCTTTATTTCGGTAATTCCATTCTCTTTTAAATCAGTCGCCGTAAATGGTGTGCTTGGCTCTTCAACCAACAAGTTTTCCAATGGAATAACTACATTCACGTTGTCGTCCCTCGGCTTGTATTGTTCATAGAAAGAAACAATGTCAGGTTTAGTCCATTTAATTGTTGGCTTTTTTTATTTCGCTGTCAAGGTTCCATTTTTCAATTTCATTTAAGTAGTCCTGTTTGATGTTCAGGTCGCTTATGATATTTTAGAATTGCGCTTCGTGCTACGCACTCTCGCTTATTCTAAAACATCGGGAAAAATTTAAAGAAAAAATAATTAAAAGAAAAAGCGATGTTTTGTGATGACGAAGTCAGAACAAAATATCAAATTTATTTTTTTACTTCACTTTTAATGTCTGTAAATTTATCAAACCACGGCTGTTTCATAACACATTCAATATATGGCTTATCACTGGTAGCAATATCTGAAACCTTCTTCCCGCGATACTTACCGAACGGAAAAACATCGGTTGGCTTTCCTTCTCTACTTTTTTCAATTGCCTTAATTTCTTCATCAATTATCTGTTGCACATCTCTTACTGAAAAGAATTCCTTATTCTTCTCAATTGAAAGTCGTCCAAATTTTTCAGATAGTCTGGTGAGGGTGGTCATTGGTCTATATATAGACTGGTAAAAAATTTTTATGGAAAAAAATTAATTATTTATAAAAAAATCACTCGTGATTTTTGCTATAACACAAACTCGTTTGTTTGTAATTAATTGTTTAATTGTTTAAGACTTGATTTGATATCAGTAAGGGATACTATCATTATCTGTATAAAATTCACGTCCGCACCATCTTGTTTTATTAACTACTTTTACAACATTCTTTTGGTGTTGTATGCTAAAGTGTTCAATATGTTGTTGTTTGCTGTTTCTGCTAGTATGTATTTTCTTCATTAAAGTCTCTGGTGTTAGTTAAACTTTCACCCTTATCCATTAATTCATAAGCGGTTGGATTTAATTTTTTCAAATCCAAACCTTTTCATCTAAAATGAAATGAGTTTTACCTTTTTCTTCACCTTTCTTTACATACTCTAAGATATACCATTTTGGTGCTACCCATATTCCCCTTATTATTTTACAATCAGTTTCAAGGTCGTCATCCATTCCGCCGATTGTTTTATCTCTAAATCTCTTTATACGTTCAATGTTTCTTACGTAGCTTTGAATGCTGTCTGTGTCTGTATAATAATAGTCTCTGTCGAGGTCGTTGTCTGGGTTGGCTTCGGTCATATACTTACACATAATTCGTCTGCTGTATGCTAGGATAAATGCCCCATAGTGAGTTGGTTTTGTAATTCTTTCTTCTTTTTCTTGCTCATCTCTTGGAATACCACTGATTAACCATAATTCACCATTAGCCTCTTCAAACTTTTCAGCATCAGTTATTACGTGTTTAGCCCAGAATTTCCAATACTCGTAATTTTTTGTTATGTATTTACTTACAGAATTAATTGGTCTTTGAATTGTCTTTCCATATAAAGCATTCATAAATAATTTTGCTAATAAATACTGCAGTGTTCCTTTCTTTGAATTTTGTTTTTTCTTGAATAAGTCCAAAATATATTGTTTAAATACTGGTTCGGCTTCTTCGGTGTAATATCCACGATTGATTTCGACTTGGTAGCCAAGTTCAATCATATCTTCAATATCTATTGAAGTTAACCATTGGTCTTTCATATCTCTTAACTCCCACTTTAAACACCCCTTACTATCTCTATACGGAACCCGCGGATGTAATATATTTTTTGGAGATATGTAATCAACATTATATATCCAGAGTTCCTTTCATTTCTCCTTCACATTCCTTTATTTCGCCAGTCACAAATAGTTCAAGAATTGCAGTTGGATAAAGTGAGACTACATCCGCATCAATAAGATAATCTGCAACCTCATCAAAGCCGATTTCACCATTCACGTATTTTTGATATTGATCCGAAATAAATCGCCTTTTGCTCTGATAAGTTCTGGCACCATATACAGCCTTTCTAAAATCTCCTTCTTGTTTTATGATAGGTAATTGAATGATGTATTTTCCATCTATCCTTTTTCCCCATAAATTGAATGTAAGAGACGAAGTAGAAATAAAGGCGGTTAAATTCGTCTTGTGCTCTTCATATGTTTGTCTATTTAATGTGTAGTGTAATTCCTTTAGTCCAATAACATCCTTTTCTAAATACACCAAACATTCTTTTTTCGTTTCTTCATCCATTTCCTCCCATCTTTTTGCCTTGTCGTGATCAAAATCTCCTTTTAAAACATTACAACCTAATGTCTCAAGGTTCCTTTTAAGGCTTCCTTCCGTGTGCTTACACATATCCCAGAATTTTATATTTTTGTATTCTATTGAGATAATAGCACCATTATTAATTAATGGTGTATCTTTTATCTTTCTTTTAATGAATTCTTTTTGAAGAAAATAATAGTCAAATTTACTACCATTAAAAGCATTAACACATAATTTCGCTTTTGGTTTCTTCGTTTTTAATTCTTCCGCATATTTAAAGATTATATCAAGAAATTTCGGAATACAATCATCGCCAGCGATATATTTAAAACCAATATCCGCAATGGTGTAGCCTGCTATATATGGTGTGTGTAATTCATATTGATTTGTAAATGTCTCAAGGTCGTAATGAAAAAACTAATCTTGATTATTGTAATTCATTTCTTCAAATCTAGTTAATAAAGACCTCGCTTGATTTTCTTTCTTTCTGATTTTCGCTCTTACATAAGAAATTCTTTTATTATTACATTTATGATTATTGTAATATTCTTTATAACAATCTAGACATTTATTTTGTTCCTTTTAATGAAACTTATATAATGTCCTTTAAGAAGATAACAAAGCAGTAATTAAAGGGTCTTCAAAGTTTTGAATGTCTGTTTGCTTGTTGCATCAGTTAATTCAAAATACTTACTTTCAATACAATATTTTTAAAGATTTCAAAGCAGACTGATAAAGGTATCGGAGTATTAGACTCTAGTTTGAATTCTTGTCTTATGTCATTACATACCTTTTTATTGAGCTTTGATTTTCCTTTCAAAGGTAGATTTAATATATCCTTAACAACATAGAAGAAACAATTATTATCCTTACTCCTTGAATTAATATGAATTCCTTCGTCTGTTTTATTTTTCAAGTCCTTACCTGAAGAATTACAACCGCCTGCTTCTTCTTGGATAATTTGAATATTTATATATTGAATAATTCGTTCATATCCGAGAGCACTTGATTCAAGATTTTGTTCGTTATATAGATATATATCACGAAACAGATCATCAATGTCTTTTAACTTAACTGCATTGACAATTTTCCATTTACAAAACTTACTATCGTCATCATCCGTTATATAAGCAAACTTAACGTGAATACTTGTCTCGTTTGTCATACCTCTAGTTCTAACATCTCTGACTGCTCTCATAATTGTTAGTTCAATCGCATCCATATCATAAAAGTTATATATCAAGATTTTTGAAAGGGTATGTAAAGCCATTTATAACTCTATTTCTTATTGGTCTTAGTTCAACAAGTTTTACTTCTCGCTTCTTCGCTTCCTGTGTCTTAGTTTCCCTTAAGTTCGCCTTTACCTTCGCTAGTTCTACATTTTCCTTCGTTGGTCTGGGTGGTAAAGGTGGTGGCATATTTTTTACTTTTATATTAGTGTGGATATAAAAATAATAAAATAAATTAAATTGTTTTACCGATATTATATATGTAAAAAATCTTACTTTTAAATAGAATTATTTTACATTTATAAACAAACGGAGTTTGTGTTATAACACGAAAATTTTTTTGTTTACATAGAAAAAAGTATTTTTAACACTTAGGATTTCTCTCTTGCTTTCATTTCTTTATACTCTTTAAGTTTCCTGTTTCGTTCTTTCAGTTTTTCCTTTCTTTTTATATTTATTTCTTCGCGGTGCTTATAATAATAAGCAGTTGCTTTTTCATTGTTAGCCTTTCGTTTGTCATCTGGTGTGAGATATTTCTTGTGTCTTCCCATATCTATATTATAAGTAATAATATTTATTTCTTTAAATAGTTTTACATTTTAAATAGAAATTAATTATTTTATTTTGGTGCTCCACTTAACAGAAGTTCACCAGAGATTTCTTCAACATCTATAATAGTATATTTTTCACGAAATTTCCAGTATTCAGAATTTAATTTTATAAATTTTATAAATGAAATTCTTTTATTTAATTATTCAATAGCATCAGAACATATTTTCAATTTATATAAGTCTTTCATATCTTTTTTTGATTTGTTTTTGATAATATCCGCTTGTTCTTTCAAGAATTTATATGCTTTAACATATCTATCATTCATTTCTTGTTGTGTAAATATTTTAATAGATAAGTCATCAGCCTTCACTTCTGGAAAATGAGAATTATATATTTCTTTCATCTCCTTGTATGCTTGTTGTAGAATTGTTAATTCACTTATTGTATATTATAAGTAATAATATTTATTTCTTTAAATGGTTTTACATTTTATTTTTGCATAAACGACAACTTGTTGTAGTGTTATAACAAATCATGAGTGATTTTATAATATCTTTCAATATCATCATGCCTACGAATTATGCGAACGACTGGATAACTACCTATCATAACTTCTTCTTTCTCTGCGAAAAAGTTTCTATGAAAATCTGATTTTTCGTGTGTGTATTTGCTATATATCCCTATTGTCTTATCACAGACACACGTATATTTCTGTTTTCTTCTTTCTTTAATGTATTCTGCTTTCTTCTTCTTGTGAGTATCTATTCTATATAAGATGGATGAAAATTTTAAGATACATACATTTTTCTCGTTGTGTGCTGTCTCCTTTTTTATAGAATGTTATTTGCCTGCTTTTGTTTCTTTGTA
>WBZZ01004898.1:7500-10000 GCA_019918135.1 Paulinella micropora
ACTACTACTACTGCTACTACTACTACTACTACTACTACTACTACTACTACTACTACTACTACTACTACTACTACTACTACTACTACTACTACTACTACTACAGGCTAGGCTAGGCTAGTAGGTTACTGTTTTTTCTTATTCAGCCAACAGGAAAAACGATCAATATAACCCGATAATGATGCAGAGTTTGCTATCATAACCGCCAACCACTACTACTACTACTACTACTACTACTACTACTACTACTACTACTACTACTACTACTACTACTACTACTACTACTGCTACTACTACCTACTACACTACTACTACTACTACTTCTACTACTACTACTTACTTCTTACTTACTTACTTGCTTACTTGCTTACTTGCTTACTTACTTACCACTACTACTACTACTACTACTACTACTAGGCCTAGGCCCTCTTCGATTTAATGAAGTTAACTTAACTTAACTTCTGGTCATCCATACAAATCGTTAGCTCAAGAGCTATTGATTTAACTAGATGGTGACCTACTTCTCAAATTATTAATAGTAATGAAAATTAAATTATTTAAAAAAAATTAAAAATATTAGAATAAAAATAAAATAAAAATAGATTGAGTATTAAAATAAAATAAAATAAGATAGAGTATTAAAATAAAATAAGATAGAGTAAAATAAAAAATAAAGGAGAAAAATAAAAGTAAAAATCAAATAACATAAAGGTAATATTATATGTATTACATAAACATATATATGGGGTTAATAAAAAAAAATTATAATTATTATATATATATATATATATATATACGTTGAGGGTATTAAAGTCCTAGTTAGTTGTATATATATAACGGTGGCGCTCACAAAAGCTACTACTAGGCTAGGCTAGGCTAGTAAGGGTTACTGTTTTTTCTTATTCAGCCAACGGGAAAAACGATAAAATACTACTACTACTACTACTACTACTACTACTACTACTACTACTACTACTACTACTACTACTACTACTACTACTACTAGGCCTAGGCCTTCGGTTTAATGAAGTTAACAATTTAACCTCTGGTCTATCCATACAAATCGTTAGCTCAAGAGCTATTGATTTAACTAGATGGTGACCTACGTCTCAAGTTATTAAAGGTAATGAGAAATTATCAAAATATTAAAGTATTAAAATAAAATGACTTAGATTAAAAATATTAAAATAAAATAAAATAATAATAATAATAATAATAATAATAATAATAAAATAGTAATAACAATAATAATAAATATATATGGAATTAACAAATATATATATATGTATATATATATTAATATATATATATATATAAATATATATATATATATATATATATATATATATATATATCTTAGATTAATCTTTTATGAAGTCAAAGTAAAGTTCTAGTTCAGTGAGGAACGAGAAAAAAAAAAAAAAAAAAAAAAAAAAAAAAAACGGAAATATGTATAATAATATAATATATATATATATATGTATATATATGTTGATAGAGTTATATTCTCACTCAGTACTATATATTATATATATACATAAATATATATAATATATATATTTATATATATATGTTGAAAGTGTTATATTCTCACTCAGTACTATATATAACGGTGGCACTCGCAAAAGCTGGTAGACACGAGGTGACTCCCCAAGGGGGTTTGGCCAACCACACTCCGGCTTAGGATGTGATCAACGCTGAACTTGTCCCACACTCAGGTATCATCTGATGATGAGGTGTCCAACGCCCTCTTTAGGCCCGTAGGCAGTGTCAGGATTCTTGCATCCTTAAGAGATATGCTTTGAGTTCCTTTTTGAATTCTACTTTTTATGAGATATCTCTTAGGTGCTCTGGCAGCTTATCCCATTGTGCTTGTGCTGCTCTGCTGTATTGACCCGTCGTTGAGTCGTTGTACATGGGTTTCTTTGATGACCGCCTAGTGTTGTAGTTATGAACAGCTGTGATTGGTCACTACTACTACTACTACTACTACTACTACTACTACTACTACTACTACTACTACTACTACTACTACTACTACTACTACTACTACTACTACTACTACTACTACTACTACTACTACTACTACTACTACTACTACTATTACTACTACTACTACTACTACTACTACTAATGATAGCCTGTGTCTGCAGAGGGTTGTATCTGGATGGGCGTGCAAGCTCGCATAAGGAGATTAAAGAGTATTCTGCTGAAAAGAAGAAATCTATTGCTACTTTGAGGATAGCGTGGACTGGGCCATCCAGCATAAGGCAAATATTTATTATGTGAAGGCAAGATCTAAGGCAGGGTAAGGACAAAGGAGAAACCATGTTGTAAGGCGGAACTCAGAAGGGAAGAACTCGAAATCTCCGAAGCAGAACGCACTTTTTCCGCGTTATACGGACTAAATGCCACTTTCCCTTGCTCGGGCAGCTAGTGAGTTTTTCTGTCACAAATTTTCACTTTTTGAGTTGATTTAACCAAAACAGCATCCATTAAATGT
>WBZZ01004898.1:27500-32500 GCA_019918135.1 Paulinella micropora
ATAGATAGATAGATAGATAGATAGATAGATAGATAGATAGATAGATAGATAGATAGATAGATAGATAGATAGATAGATGGATAGATCGATAGATCCACCTGGACAGGGTAAGGGTTAACCTATCAATCAATCAATCAATCTATCTATCTATCTATCTATCTATCTATCTATCTATCTATCTATCTATCTTTCTTGTCAATCAACCTACCTATATACTATCCATCTAGGTGTGGGCTATAACATGACAGTAACAAAACGCAATGCCACCGCGGCGAGCAACGAGCGACTTGCTAACACAGTCAAGAAATACGTACCGGAGTTTTCTGTTCTCAATGAATCTGCCGGTAAAATATGCTGTATTATACTATACTTATACTATACTATACTATACTATACTATACTATACTACTATACTATACTATACTATACTATACTATACTATACTATACTATACTATACTATACTATACTATACAGACTATACTATACTATACTATACTATACTATACTATACTATACTATACTATACTATACTATACTATACTATACTATACTATATATAGGGGAGATTTCCTACAGACTACCCTTACGCTGTTCAGAGAAGTTTGCGGATCTGTTTGATGCCATTGATAAGGTTTGCTATGTATGTATGTATGTATGTATGCATGTATGTATGTATGTAAGTAGGTATTTAGGTATGCATGTGTTTGTATGTTTTTCTATGGTTTGCAAACCTCATCAATCGCATCAAACAGATCGTTGTATGTATGCATGCATGTATGTACGTACGTTATGTATGTATGTATGTATGTATGTATGTATGTATGTCTGTATCTTGCGGATCTGTTTGATGCGGTTGATAGGTTTGCTAAGATACATACATACATACATACATACATACATACATAACGTACATACATACATGCATGCATGCATACATACATACGACCTGTTTGATGCGATTGATAAGGTTTGCAAACCATAGAAAAACATACAAAGACATGCATACCTAAACACCTACTTACATACATACATACATGCATACATACATACATACATACATACATACTTACATACATGCATGCACACATACATACGACCTGTTTGATGCGATTGATAAGGTTTGCAAACCATAGAAAAACATACAAATACATGCATGCATGCATACATACATACATACATACATGCATACATACATACATACATACGACCTGTTTGATGCGATTGATAAGGTTTGCAAACCATAGAAAAACATACAAATGCATACATACATACATACATACATACATACATACATGCATACATACATACATACAAACATACATAAATACATACATACATACATACATACACACATACGACGTTTGATGCGATTGATAAGGTTTGCAAACCATACAAAAACATACAAATACATGCATGCATACATACATACGTACATATATACATACATACATACATACATACGACCTGTTTGATGCGATTGATAAGGTTTGCTAACCATACAAAAACATACAAACACATACATACATACATACATACATACATACATACATATGTACGCGCATACTTTTTCCTTCGTTCCCTCTACTGTCTTAACATTCACTGTTGCGACCTATTATTATTATTATTATTATTATTATTATTATTATTATTATTATTGACACCGTGATAGCCCAGTGGTCAAGTTCTACCATCTGGGCCCTGTCGCCAGTTCGATTCCCGTCGGTGCCACCAGTATTTTCATTGAACATACCGGTCTATTTCTGGACCAGTATTTTCATTGAACATACCGGCCCGTCTGGAAGTGTTGGAACTGCCCTTGCGGGGGTGTCATTAGAGCTTATCGTCAATTCTTCGTACTCCCCTCACGGGTGAGACGATGGAGGCGCATGTGCAGAAATGCATCAGCCATTGACAGAGAAGCACTATTATTATTATTATCATTATTATTATTATTATTATTATCATTATTATTATTATTATTATTTATTATCATTATTATTATTATTATTATTATTATTATTACTATTAATTTATTTTTTTATTTTTTTTTCCAACTTATGTGATTCCACCCACACACAAATAAATGCACGTACACACACACACACACATACATATACACACACAGACATATATAATGAACCAAATGAAGATCTTTTTGCCTGGATGTTTTTCAGCTTCATACCTACAAGCAAACACACACACACACACAAATAATCGCACATACATATACACATACATATACATGCACACATACAAACGCACAAAACCCCACTCATGTAGGTAGGTAGGTAGGTAGGTAGGTGGGTAGATAGGTAGATATATAGATATATAGATAGATAGATAGATAGATAGATAGATAGATAGATAGATAGATAGATAGATAGATAGGATAGGTAGAAAGATAGATATGTTTGGTCTTCAGTCTTCCTTGAACAGCATGTGTGATGTCCAGGCTTCTGGTGCCACTATCTATCTATCTATCTATCTATCTATCTATCCATCTATCTATCTATCTACTATCTATCTATCTATCTATCTATCTATCCATCTACTATCTATGTATCTATCTATATCTATCTATCTATCTATCTATCTGCCCTGGGTGTGAAAGTGCCACCGCAGACCAGGCTTTTCAGGCCGCGATATAGATATAGATGTGTTCTTCCTTGAACAGCATGTGTGATGATCAGAGTCATTCTACACCGCCCAGAATTCCAGGCTTCTGGTCTCACTTTCTGGGTTTTTATATCTATATCTATATCTATATCCATATCTATATCTAAGTCTATTCTATATCTATATGTCTATATCTACATCTATATCTATATCGCGGCCTGAAAAGCCTGGTCTGCGGTGGTACTTTCACACCCAGGACAGATAGATAGATAGATAAATAGATAGATAGATAGATAGATAGATAGATAGATAGATAGATAGATAGATAGATAGATAGATAGATAGATAGATAGATAGATAGATAGATAGATAGATAGATAGATAGATAGATGGCCTGAAAAGCCTGGTCTGCGGTGGTACTTTCGCACCCAGGGCAGATAGATAGATAGATAGATATAGATAGATAGATAGATAGATAGATAGATAGATAGATAGATAGATAGATAGATAGATAGATAGATGGATAGATAGATAGATAGACAGATAGATAGATAGATAGATTGATAGATAGATAGATAGATAGATAGATAGATAGATAGATAGATATATAGATAGATAGATATAGATAGATAGATAGATAGATAGATAGATAGATAGATAGATAGATAGATAGATAGAGAGATAGAGAGATAGATAGACAGATAGACAGATAGATAGATAGATAGATAGATATAGATAGATAGATAGATAGATAGATAGATAGATAGATAGATAGATAGATAGATAGGTAGATAGATAGATAGATAGATAGATAGATAGATAGATAGATAGATAGATAGATAGATAGATAGATAGATAGATAGATAGATAAATAGATAGATAGATAAATAGATAGATAGATAGATAGATAGATAGATAGATAGATAGATAGATAGATAGATAGATAGATAGATAGATAGATAGATAGATAGATAGATACATAGATAGATAGACTTAGGAGTGACTTACGTCCCACCGAATGGCGACGAGGTATAGATAGATAGATAGATAGATAAATAGATAGATAGATAGATGAGATATCGACTAATGTCAGAAAAAAGGAGCTTCTGATTTCGTCAACCAAGGAAGTCTGTGAATAAAGTATTGACCCGATGCCCAGCTAAGCCGTGATGTTTGCACGGAAGGGACTGATACAGGCGATACCAAAGCTCCCTAGTACCAGGCGGGGCCAGGGCTCGTTCCATAAGCGCCCCTTGCAGAACGAGCTCCCACCTCCATTACAGAGGGCCCAGTAAGCAGATGGAGTTTCGAGACTGTTCGACAGTCTAGTATAAACCGACAGAGCACTGTGGGTTTTATTCCGGGCTCAACAAGCGAGAAAGGGCACCCTGAGGGAACAGGATTGTGCTTCCCGTCGCTATTTCGGCATGTGACTTATAGGCGTATGGTGACTTATAGGCGTATGGCTAGGCACACATAAGGCACCCCACCACGGGCCCAGCACACCCACACCATCCCCTAATTCTCTGTCTGTCGACAGATGGCATCCATTTCAAAAAACCAAGCCCAAGGGAGGGTCAGTGACACCTCAAGTGGCCTTGGTTCACTCCGTGGAGTAAGTGATGAAGATAGATAGATAGATAGATAGATAGATAGATAGATAGATAGATAGATAGATAGATAGATAGATAGATAGATAGCCGGAAATCTGGGTGGTGTAGAACGAAGTTCCTCAAGTTATTTTTTTTGTCTTGATGTGTTAGGATCGCAAACAGCTAGCGGTTGACACTTATGGCATGTCAGTCACGACATTGGAAGAAGTGTTTTTGCGCGTGGGGGCTGAGGACGAGCTCATCACAAGCGAAGAAGCGGTTTACATATACATATACATATACATATACATATACATATACATATACATATACATATACATATACATATACGTATACATATACATAAACATATACATATACATATACATATACATATGCGTGCGCGTATACATATACCTATACATATACATATACGTATACACAAAAATATTTACATATACATACTTCACCCTTGATAGGTAGGTAGGTAGGTAGGTATGTAGGTAGGTAGGTAGGTAGGTAGGTAGACAGACAGACAGATAGATAGATAGATAGATAGATAGATAGATAGATAGATAGATAGATAGATAGACAGACAGACAGACAGACAGATAGATAGATAGATAGATAGATAGATAGATAGATAGATAGATGGATAGATGGATAGATAGATAGATAGATAGATAGATAGATAGATAGATAGATAGATAGATAGATAGAGATAGCAATGTAGATAGATAGATAGATAGATAGATAGATAGATAGATAGATAGATAGATAGATAGATAGA
>WBZZ01004898.1:40000-42500 GCA_019918135.1 Paulinella micropora
CTACCTACCTACTTACTTCCTACCTACCTACCTACCTACCTACCTACCTACCTACCTACCTCCCTTCCTCCCTCCCTTCCTCCCTCCCTACCTACCTACCTACCTACCTACCTACCTACCTACCTACTACCTACCTACCTACCTACCTCTCTACCTACCTACCTACCTACCTACTACCTACCTACCTACCTACCTACCTACTCATGCATGTATATAGATGCTGGAGCTGTTTCTGTTAGTATCAACGACCCCAAACCATTCAATGATGCGGTAACATGTTGCACATTTATGTGTAGCAATACAATACAATGCCCTCCCACCTCCCCTCCCCTCCCCTCTCCTCTCTCTCTCTCTCCACCCCACCCCTTCCCCCCCCCCCCCCCCCCCCCCCCCCCCCCCCCCCCCCCCCCTTCCCCAAATCCTTCACCACATCTCCCTCTCCATTTCACCAACCATCGTAAAATTCCTGAGAAAACTTTGTTCTTCACATTAAAAAAAAAAAAAAAAAAAAAAAAAAATCAATATGCACTTACGTATGCATGCAGGACGGGTCGCCCGGAGGGGGAGAAGAAGAAGAAGAAGCAGAGTCGCCCGTGCATATAGACCTAGTTACTCCAGAAAGGCTTCAACTGAGTGCTGCGGGTTGGTTTTGCCTTCACACCTATGCTATGGTATGTATACAAACACACACACACACACACACACACAAATGGACACAGACACACACACACGCACACACACAAAGGGGCACACACACACACATACACTTCAGGCTTGTTCTGTCTGCATATCTATGCTATGCTCACCTACATACATGCAATAGTATATTATGCGGCTAGCCACAAATTTGACGTGTTTTGCGGGCAAGCCGGAGCCGGGCCGGCGAGCCCGCAAAACACGCCGAATTTGGCGCGCCGCATACGTAGTTTTATCGATAGTAACCTGACCACATTTTGTGGAGGTGACTGATAAATGTTATAAATATATGTGTGTATATATATAATTTTTTTTTTTTTAATTTTTTTTTTTAACGAATGCCAAAACATTTCCCTGTAACGATAAGAGTTTTTGTGCGCTTGTTTTTTTTTTGTGTTTTGTTTAACATAATATTTCTACATGTGTCCGTGTGCGTTCAGGTGCTCAAACGCTTTCACAATGCTAAGAGGTATGTATGTTATGTATGTATGTATGTATGTATGTATGTATGTATGTATGTATGTATGTGTATGTATGTATATGTATGCATATGTATGTATGTATATGTGCATGTATGTATGTATGTCTGTATGTATGTATTTTTTGTACAGGGATACTCGAGCTCTCATGTGTGCGATGCTTTTGTATGTATATATGTGTGTATGTATGTATGTGTGTATGTATGTATGTATGTATGTATTTTTTGTACAGGGATACTCGAGCTCTCATGTGTGCGATGCTTTTGTATGTATATGTGTATGTATGTATGTATGTATGTATGTATGTATGTATGTATTTTTTATACAGGGATACTCGAGCTCTCATGTGTGCGATGCTTTTGCCTGTATATATGTATGTATGTATGTATGTATGTATGTATATGTGTATGTATGTATGTATGTATGTATGTATGGATGGATGGATGGATGGATGGATGGATGTACTTTTGTGCAGGGATACTCGAGCTCTCATGTGTGCGATGCTTTTGTATGTATATGTGTATGTATGCATATGTATGTATGTATATGTGTATGTATGCATGTATGTATGTATGTATATATGTATGTATGTATGGATTTTTTGTACAGGGATACTCGAGCTCTCATGTGTGCGATGCTTTCGCCTGTTCTCATCGTGTATGTATGTATGTATGTATGTATGTATGTATGTATGTATGTATGTATGTATATGTGTATGTATGTATGTATGTATGTATGTATGTATGCATTTTTTGTACAGGGACACTCGAGCTCTCATGTGTGCGATGCTTTTGCCTGATGTATGTATATGTGTATGTATGTATGTATATGTGTATGTATGTATGTATGTATGTATTTTTTGTACAGGGATACTCGAGCTCTCATGTGTGCGATGCGTTTTCCTGTTCTATGTATGTATGTGTGTATGTATGTATGTATGTATGTATGTATGTATGTATGTATGTATTTTTTGTACAGGGACACTCGAGCTCTCATATGTGCGATGCTTTTGCCTGATGTATGTATATGTGTATGTATGTATGTATATGTGTATGTATGGATGTATGTATGTATTTATGCATGTATGTATATATGTATGTATGTATGTATGTTTTTTTTTACAGGGACACTCGATCTCTCATGTGTGCGATGCTTTTGCCTGTTCTCATCGTACTAATCGGTAGGCAGATTATCATCATCACTAATTATTATTATTATTATTATTATTATTATTATTATTATTATTATATTATTATTATTATTATTATTATTGTTTTTATTATTTAGGGAGTACATAGGCCATCGGTCCCTTTCCATGGGCTAAT
>WBZZ01004898.1:72500-74367 GCA_019918135.1 Paulinella micropora
TTGAGCTGCAACTGAATAATAAATATTGACTGACTCTGAAGAATACGTTTCAATACATTAGTAATAGCCGTTCCAAATATATGATGATACTTGAGGCTCGGATCGATGGATTGAAAAAGGATCGGGAAACGCAATGTTTGACTGTCATTTTCGCCGTTCCCAGTCATTTTCGCCTAGGCCTCCCTAATCAATTTAGTGTAGGCATCACCCCCCGGATAGCCGGTAAAAAGTAACTTTTCCTGGTGACAGGTGCACCAGCTTGTTTTTCAGTATTATTTGTCCGGATTGGACCTGATGCCATTTTATTCCTGGTCTGTTGCCGTTTTCCTTTTTGGCTTCACTGAGCTAATATAACGAGACATCATTTTCATCTTTTGAGGACTCTGTTTGGTTGTATTACCGATTTTTTACGAGCTATCGTTGGGGGCATTACATTTGGAGTCCACATCACTAGGGTGATTTCTTTCTGCTTTGCCACACAGGCAACAGAGTGAATTTTCACTGACCTGTCTCACACGGGGACGTCAGACGAAAACAAATACTCCAACACAGCTCCCTCATAACTCTTTCACAAAACAAATAATTTGATTGGTCTCAAGCAGGTGTCTCGTATCCTCTAGCCCAATCCATATCTGTGTGCTCACAAGGAGACATCAGATACAAACTCTCTGTCGTTCTTGCTGTTCTCACACAGAGACCAAGAAGAAGGAGGTGGACAGAAGAGTGAAGGAACACACAAAACACAAACAAGCATAGGGACAGGAGCACAACACTCTACCCTTCTAGTTTGTGCATTTATCTGCATTATCTCACACATACGTCAGAGTATTTTTGCAACTCTCTGATCGTTTTCTAAAGGTAGGTCTGAGAACCTATCCGACCGACTGTCGACTTCTCAATGAGTGCTTTTCTAGCTTCTCTATTACTATCTGTGTGTAGGTCCAAGTGCCTCATACTAGATACAATATAGAAAAGAAGGAGGAGAAAGTAATCTGAGTAAATAAAACAAGAAATCGGAGAAAGTCTCAAAGACTATTTTTCTCAAACAAAAACAAACATACAAACAGTGTTTCATAGATGACAGGGAATCTCACTCTACCCTCTCTATTAGTTTCTCTCTTCACTAGTCAATCGACTGAAGGAGGAACAGAACACAAACGAACAAAAACCAAACATAGGAGCTGACACTGTCCTCCTTTTAATTACTACTACGACATCATGTCGACAGAGACCGCCGAAGTGAGTGAATTCTCGGAGGCAGAACAAAGAAGAGAAGAAGAAGAAGCAGGAGGAGGAGGAGGAAGAGGACTGAATGAAGGAGGAGGAGGAGGAGATGAAGGAGTAGGAGGAGTAGAAGAGGGCTGGGATGATGAAGGAAGATATGGAGGAGACGAAGATGAAGGAGGATTTGAACAAGAAGAGACGGGAGGAGGAGGAGCATATGGTAATCCCTTACCACCTGCCTACACGGGAGGAGGAGGATGAAAAATGATCGACTTGATTCATAGTGATGGAGAGGAGATCACAGTGGAGGAACAACAGTGGGTGCAAGACCACTATGACCTCACTAAAGAAGAGTTTGATAACAAGATGGGGGGAGAGAAGGATACCTATGTGTGGATCCCTCAGGATCAAAGAAGAGAGAAAAGTCGTGCTAAAAAGGATGTCTATATCCTATTATCAAACACAGCACAGCTCCTCGGCAAACTGGTCTCTGATCCAGAAAAGAGAAAGAAGATACAGCATATCAAGTTTGGGGACACACCCACCCACCTTGAATTACTCGATGCTATCTTTGGGGTGTACACTCAAACCCTGATTTGGGACCGTTCATACGGCCCACGATGTGAGGGTTACCTCCAGTACA
>WBZZ01004899.1:0-10000 GCA_019918135.1 Paulinella micropora
TCTAATGACACCCCCGCAAGGACAGTTCCAACACTTCCAGACGGACCGGTATGTTCAATGAAAATACTGGTCCGGACGGACCGGTATGTTCAATGAAAATACTGGTGGCACCGACGGGAATCGAACTGGCGACAGGGCCCAGATAGTAGAACTTGACCACTGGGCTATCACGGTGTCCAATAATAATAATAATAATAATAATAATAATAATAATAATAATAATAATAATAATAATAATAATAATAATAGTGCTTCTCTGTCAATGGCTGATGCATTTCTGCACATGCGCCTCCATCGTCTCACCCGTGAGGGGAGTACGAAGAATTGACGATAAGCTCTAATGACACCCCCGCAAGGGCAGTTCCAACACTTCCAGACGGGCCGGTATGTTCAATGAAAATACTGGTCCAGACGGATCGGTATGTACAATGAAAATACTGGTGGCACCGACGGGAATCGAACTGGCGACAGGGCCCAGATGGTAGAACTTGACCACTGGGCTATCACGGTGTCCATATAATAATAATAATAATAATAATAATAATAATAATAATAATAATAATAATAATAATAATAATAATAATAATAATAATAATAATAATAATAATAATAATAATAATGATACAGCCCAATGGCCTCAAGGCGTTAAACTGTGACGCCAACTCATAACCCTTTGGTGGTAGATGCTGGGGAGGAGGGTCGTTGCGCGCGTAAAAGATCTTAAACTCCGCATATGCTGGTTGATAGTCCAGGACCCAGCAGACACCAGATTGTTATGGGTGGGGTTTCGAGGCAGCTCTAGCAACCGCGCTTGGTGTATGCACTTGCACATTCGGTGACGTCTTGCAAGAGGTTGCTGGGACTGCGGAATAACTCGGCTTAGTGCAGTCTTGCCCTCAGGAGCTCCATCGGTGGCCCCGATCATCAGGCGAGAGACTGACACGGGGGGGTGGAGGACCTCGAACAAGGGTATTGGAGGCTTATGTCCGTTGAGGATATGCCATTAGCTGCATCAGTACGCCTCAGATATAGTAAATAATAATGATAATAATAATAATAATAATAATAATAATAATAATAATAATAATACTAATAATAATAATAATAATAATAATAATAATAATAATAATAATAATAATAATAATAATAATAATAATATGTATGTATCGTCTGCCAATTGCTGAGCCAAAAGGCCATGTGCATCCAGTCCTCCATTCCATTAGGAAAGTCTCCACACCAATCGGTGGAATAAAGGAAGTGACGGCATAGAACATTTCTCTAGGAGCTTTATACCAATCAGCCCATGGAAAGGGACCGATGGCCTATGTACTCCCTAATAATATTATTATTATTATTATTATTGTTATTATTATTATTATTATTATTATTATTATGGGGGGCACCAATACATGGTTGGGTGTCACCGCCACACGGCGGGGTTGGGGCCGTTGGCAGCTTGTTATGAGGGGTACATAATCAGTGCTCCACTGATTCATGAGACGGGAACTTTTACTGAGAGAAGCTCTCTCACCACGCTCACGGCTCTTGGCTCGGGGTGGCCTCTGGTATCACTCGGGGTGAGTGCGGGGGGTGGGGGTTATCTGAGGGAGGGGGTTGGGCTCAGTGGGTCACTGGACAGGTTGGTTAACTAAACTACTGTCGGTATGAGTGGGTATGAAGGCGACAGGCCCCACACATTTCCACAAGCCTTGAAATCACTCAACTTCCACAGTAGCGACTGCCTGGACGCGGGGCTCCTGACTCACCCTCTCTCCCAGAACCACTTTGCGGATGCCATGGGGATGCTCTGGCGGAGGGTCGGGACGTGTTGGGTGCATGTGACCGGGCCTGTCACTTAGTGTTCTCGGTAGATGACTCTTTTGTAGCTTCTATCGGACGCAGGGTGGCTTGCCACGACACCTCAATGATGCATAGTACGTCACGTCTCTGGCCTGGTTACGGGGGCGGGTAACTGAGGCGGGTTCCTGAAGGCTGGTTACGGAAGCTATGTTATTGTTGTTGGGTTCCTGGCTGCTATGTTATTGTTGTTGGGTTCCTGGCGGCGTACATGTTTATGCTTTTTTAAGGGTTGAGCTTTAAATAACCCCACTCGGGTCTTCTTTTATCGAGCTCACCACTCGGTGGATGGAGGCCTGGGGTAGACTTATACGATGTTTTTGATGCTAGGTTCCGTCTCCAGGGATTCGACTGGCATCGCTGCTTTGCCTCACCGCACTGCCTCACCCACACATCCACGCTGGCACACTGTTTCTCCTCTTGCTCTTGTACCTACGTCGCACACAGCTATGAGCTCACGCCGATGAGTGGTTGTGACGAGGTGCACCCAGCTGGATTGCGGGCGAGCCACGGCGGCCTCGCTCTCGCTCGCTCGCTCTCTCTCTCTCTCTCTCTCTCTCTCTCTCTCTCTCTCTCTCTCTCTCTCTCTCTCTCTCTCTCTTTTTTTTTTTTTTTTTTTTTTTTTTTTTTTTTTTTTTTTTGTTGTTGCTTTGCTTTGCTTTGCTTTTGGCAAGGCCTAGCTTTCACATGGGCGGGCTGAGCCTATGAGGGGCGCACGATAAGCGTTCCATTGATTTATGAGACGGGTTGCAATTACTGAGAGTAACTCATGTGAGTTGCTCATCATACTCATGGCTCTTGGCTCGGGGTGGCCTCTGGAATCACAAGGGGTGGGCACTGGGGGAGGGGGTTGTGTTCAGAGGGTCACCGCGAAGGATGGTCAACCAAGCTACTGTCTGTCGGTCGGAGTTTGTACGAAGGCGAGAGGCCCTACACCTTACCACAAGCCTTGAAACGACTAAATGACCAAAGTAACGACGGACCGGAGCGGGGCTCCTGGCTCACCCTCTCTCTCAGCACTCTTCGTGCTCATCCTGCGGATGCCATGGGGTTGCTCTGGCGGAGGGTTATGGGGTGGTGGGTACACGTGCACGGGCCTGTCACTCTGTGCTCTCGGTAGATGACTCACTTGCAGCGTTTATCGGACGCAGGGTGGTTTGCCACGACACCTACCTCGATGATGCACAGCGGGTCCTGCCTCGTGCCTGGTTACGGATGCAGGTGAGTGTTTGTGTGTATTCCTATACATACGTACACGTATGCTTTTCAAGGGTTGAGCTTTAAATAACCCCACCTGGGTCCTCATTTATCGAGTTTACAACTCGATCAATGCGGCACCGGGGTCCCATACCACTTATGTCAGGTTCTTATGCGAAGAGCGCGGCCGCTAGTGCTGGCCCTACGGGTCAAGGCGGTAATCCTTCAGGTTTAGACGTTCCCCGTGGGAGTGCGCCTGCGGGTGGCGATGGCTACTCGGCCGGGGTGGGGTGGTCGAGTGCTCGCGTACCTGACGGGCAACCTGAATCACGTAGAGCCAGCAATCCTGCTGCATCTCGATCACCCTCCCCAACCTCGGAAGAGAAGTCACGTCCGGAAAGGTCTGGTCACGGCGTGTGGCAAGCGGTACCGCCACCGAGGAGGTGGCGGAGGAAGGTACGAAATGAGCTGGATAAGAGATGTTGCATAGTATGGGGGCTATCGCATGTCTCTCAGACAGTGGTCATGGCGCGAGAGCTCCGAATTCTCGGTCTCGGGGAAGTCGAGGTGGAATTCGCGGGCAGAGGTAGCGGGCGGCATTTGCGGATTAAATGTGCGTCTTGTGAGGAGGCGGAGAAGATGGTGCGGCTGCTGCGGGAGCGTAAGTTCTTCACGGGAAAGGTTCACGTTGCGACGGGTAGGACTTTCCGGGAAAGAGAGAAGCAGCGGGCTGCACGGGGGGGTGCCCAGTATGTAGAGATGCAGAGGGAGCTTCGCAAGCAGGGGTTTGGCTACTGGGTGCTCGACGTGGAAGTCGCCGAGCCCCAGGGCGAAGCCTCAAGCGGTGAATCTCCCTTGGCGGAGTGGGGCGGGATGCGGAAGCTGGAGGAGCTGGGGCGGAGGGTGCAGGATGGGCCGTGGAGGGTGGCGGAGGGCTCCAGGCGGGCTCAACCGAAGCGCAGGCATCGGCACCAGCTTCGTTCTTCCCAATTTGTGAAAGGCTTCCCACTGAGGGTGGCCTCACATAATTGGCAAGGCAAAGTGGGTGCGGATAGCCCAGGCTTTGGGGAATGGCCGGAGCACTACAAGGAGCGAGGCTGGGTGATCGTCGGAGTCCAGGAGCACAACCTATCGTCGCAGAAGGTGGAGAAGCTCCAAGTCGACGGCTTCGCAGTCCTCGGCAAAGCGGCTGCAACTGGTGCGGGCTCGCGTCTCTTGGGGGGAGTCTTGACGTTGGTGGCCAACTATCTGGCACCGTGCGCTACCATTGTACAGGCGCCTGTTCCACACCCACAGCAATTGTGGGTGAGGCTGTCGTCTGGGAGCGCGACGGCGTCGGATGTGTTCGTCGGCAACGGCTACTTCCCCCAAGAAAATCAACGAGAGGAATCTATTGCAGCCTATGAGGCGTGGCAGGCGGCCGTCTCCTACTTCGCCACCAAAGGTCATGTGGTTACGGTTGGTGATGCTAATGCTAAGCTGGGGCCCGCCAGAATAGCGCGGGAGGAGGGAGTGGTGGGCCCCTTTGGCGAGATAGATGAGAGGGGTAGAGGGGTTAGGAGTGAGAATGGTGAGTTGCTGGCTGCGATGCTTGTTGCCACGGGGTTGCGCAATCTCAGTGGGTTTTCGCAACCACGGGGGGTCAAATCTTGGTGGTCTAGGCAGGAAAATGTAGGTGGACGAAGGCATCTGCTGGATTACATCTGCGTCTCTTCCGAGCTGGCGGAGGAGGCGAGCTTCGGCGTCGACGAGGTAGACCTTGATACCGACCACAAAGCTGTGTGGGCGGAACTGGTCTGGGGGGGACAGCCACCCCCCAAAAAGCAGGTAAGGCAGAGCGCTTGATAGGCAGGGTAGTTGAGGGTAAGGAGAGTGAGCTGTCTAAGCTTAGGTTGAAGTACGACGAGACCTTTGCAGCTGGTATATCGGGGCTGTTGCCAGATGGCCTCCCAGATCTATCAGCAGTGGAGGACCCGGATGAGCTTCAGCAGGAGGTAGATAGGGTCGCTAGCTTAGTGGTCCGAGCTTTCACGGGCGCAGCCGCGAAGGTCTTGGGAGTTCGGGTGATTAGGCCAGGGTTTACTAATGCATGGTTTGATGAGAGTCTTAGGGAAGCGATTGCGCGACGAAGAGAGGCATACGGCCTCTGGCGAAGGAATGAGGCCAACCGAGAGGCCTGGCAAAGATATAAAGAAGCGAGGAAGGCGGTCAGAAGGTTATGCAAGGAGAAGAAGGAGCAAGCGTGGAAGCGGGTCCAGAATGACACCGCTGCCAACTTCAGGAGCGCTACCATGGCCACGTACTGGAAGCTGTCAAAGCGTTTGGGCGGGGTTCGGCGGTCCAAAGCTTCTGCTCCTGTTCGGAAGCCCGATGGCACTCTGGCATGCACACTCCGGGAAAAACTACAAGAATGGGAAGAATACCGCCGACGTATGGTGGTCCCCAAAGAAAACCAGTTTTTGGAGGATGCATGTGTAGAGGAAGTCGGTTCCGATGAGGAAGCAGCGCGGATTGAGCCCGAGCGGAAGGCCCGCGAAACCTTCCAGTATAACGACAACCTGCGCGACCAATTCGAGGCCATGGCGCAAGCCGAGGAGATCCGGACTGAAACGGGCCCGCTGGAACATGATTACACCGAGAAGGAAGTGGAGCTCTGCCAGGAAAATCTCCAGAATCACAAAGCGTGCTCACCGGATAAGATCAAGAACGAGATGCTCAAGTACGGAGGCACGCGGATTGTGAGCTTTCTGGTGCGCTTCTTGAACTGGTTGAAATCGTGCGAATACACCCCTAGCGACTGGGGCAAAGCGATTATCGTCAACATCCCAAAAGGAGGCGACCCAACCGATCCGGAAAATTGGAGAGACATCGCGATTCTGAGCTGTCTGGGTAAGATGTATCTGTCCCTTATGGCGGCGAGGCTTACGGCTTTCATCGATCAGCCGGGCAGGCTGCGCCCAGAGCAGGGTGGGTTCCGGCCAAAACGTAGTACGGGGGACCAGATTTTTGTCCTTAAGGAGCGTCTGCGCCTTAGACAACAAGCTGGCCTCCGTTCTTTCGTTTTGTTCGTGGATCTGAGAAAGGCATTCCCTACGGTTTGGCGGGCCGGGTTGTTTCAGAGGCTAACCCAGATGGGGGTACAGGGCAAGTTCTATCGCATTCTGCGGCGTTTTTACCGAAGAACGTCATCGCGAGTGCTAGTCGATGGCGAACTCACTGGTGAAGTGCTGGAAGAGATGGGAGTTCAGCAAGGGTCGCCGTTGTCACCGCTGTTCAACGTCTTCATGGATGAGCTAACGGTCCGAATCGCGAAAGAGTTGGAGATCGAGGACCTCAACCGCATCGAAGACATACGGACCCTGCTTTACGCCGACGACGTTGCGGTAATTGCGCATAGTGTCACGGAGCTTCAACAGATTGTAAATGTCGTGGCGACATTCGTGGAGGACTATCGGCTTGAAATCAACCTGAAACCGGGCAAGACGGAAGTCATGCCGATATACGGGCACGCCAAGTCAAAAAAGTCGCCCCCATGCGTGAGGTTCCGGGGCAAGGTTCTCAACGTCACCGACCACTACAAATACCTGGGAGTTCTGCTCACGGACACCCTCTCCGATAAACCGCAAGCGAAGCGGGCGGCGGAAATCACTGTAGCGGGAACGGCTGCCTACTACCCCCTCTGGATTGCCCACGAAGTTCCAGCGCGTCTTCGGCTGATGAATTGGCAGCAAATGGTTGGCGCAAAGTTGCTTTACGCATCGGCTTTTTGGGATCTGCCGGGTGCCAACAAGCTGAGTAAGCTGGAGGGCGCGTTGGTAGCGCCCCTGCGGGTCATCTTGGGTGTTGGTACGCGCACAAGCGGCTGCATCACCAGGGGTTTAGGCCGCACGCCGAGTTTTAGCATCCTTGCCAAGGCGGCCCGGCTTCGGTTCCTAGGGCGCATCGAGTTACTGGGCAACACAGCGCTAACACGCAGGCTTTACAACACGGGTCGGTGCAAATGGAAGGAAGATACGGAAAATTTGATCTTAGCAGATCACAGGCTGCGGGAGGGCTTGGATGCGCTCTAGCGGGTCGTGAACGAAGATGGCACGGTAGATGATAAGGACTGGCGGGCCGCTCTGGCGAACTGGAACGAGGTGGTAAAGCAATGGTCTGTCAGGCAGGAAGTAGCTGGCTGGGAGCGGCAGGCTAAGCCCTCTGATGGGCTTAGGGTGCTGCTTAGCCAGATGTCTTCCCGCACTGCTTTCCCACGTTGGCGGGCGCTGGAGGGGGGAAGTCACAACCTTATCAGAAGGCAATTGTTGAGCTGCAACAATCGCCTTCGCCTCTACCGATCCAAATTTGGCTCATGCTCGCCGGACTGCTCAAGCGTTTCGCCTTGTGTGGCACTGAGGTTAACGAGTCGTTACGTCACTTCCTGCTGCGTTGCCCAACGTTTGCGAGCTCTCGCAAGGCACTGTTTAAGTTTATCGATGAGGCGCAAGCCCGGCAGCCCCTCATGCTGAATCGAGGAGGGCTTTATCACAGGGAACTGCGGGAGGCGGAGGAGGAGATGAGGCTCTTCAAAGAGGACTGGCTGAAGGGGGAAGATGAAAAGATGGCGGCGATGCTCGGCGTTTTGTTTATCCCTGTCCCAGAAGAGGTGGAGGAGGAGTTAGGAAGGTTTGTTGCCACCATCTGGAAGGAGTGGGAGGAGTTGGAGGCGCAGATCAGGGAGGCAGAGGGGGCGGAGGAGGAGGAGGAGGTGATCGACCTCACGGTCGTTCAGGAGGTGGGTAGAAGGAGGGGAAGGCCTAGTCAGGTAGAATGTCTGGCTAGATCTGTTGTAGGTGGAGGTCAGCGCAGCGTCGCGGACTTCTTCTCGGCAGATAACTCCTCTCACTCCTTGCACCCACTTGCACATGCACAGCACGCTCATTTGCACATTGCACCGCCAGTCGAGTCTTTGGAGCGGAGCCGCGTCACCGAACGGCCCCGTGCTACCAATGGAGGCACATGTCCGACAGGATCAAAGGCCACTTGACTGATAAGTCTATTATTATTATTATTATTATTATTATTTGGACACCGTGATAGCCCAGTGGTCAAGTTCTACCATCTGGGCCCTGTCGCCAGTTCGATTCCCGTCGGTGCCACCAGTATTTTCATTGAACATACCGGTCCGTCTGGAAGTGTTGGAACTGCCCGTGCGGGGGGTGTCATTAGAGCCTATCGTCAATTCTTCGTACTTCCCTCACGGGTGAGACGATGGAGGCGCATGTGCAGATTTGCATCAGCCATTGACAGAGAAGCACTATTATTATTATTATTATTATTATTATTATTATTATTATTGTTATTATTATTATTATTATTATTATTATTTTGGACACCGTGATAGCCCAGTGGTCAAGTTCTAGCATCTGGGCCCTGTCGCCAGTTCGATTCCAGTCGGTGCCACCAGTATTTTCATTGAACATACCGGTCCGTCTGGAAGTGTTGGAACTGCCCTTGCGGGGGTGTCATTAGAGCCTATCGTCAATTCTTCGTACTCCCCTCACGGGTGAGACGATGGAGGCGCATGTGCAGAAATGCATCAGCCATTGACAGAGAAGCACTATTATTATTATTATTATTATTATTATTGGTGGCTAGCCCCAGACTCCATGTTGATGCTAATATACTTTTTTGGAACTCGCTCAAATATTTGCGTTAGGGGAGTGTCCTGAATGCCAAATTTCCTTGTTTTTTTGGCCTTTTTGTGCACCCCCCATCCCTATAAATCATGGTTTGTGTGAACCAGGAGTTGGGAGCTCATATTGGCAGGGTGGCTAGCCCCAGACTCGATGTTGATGCTGATATAATTTTTTTTGGAATTCACGCAAATATTTGTGTTAGGGAGTGTCCTGAATGCCAAATTTCCTTGTTTTTCGGCAGTACTTGCCGATGCCTCCGGCAATTGAACGTACCCTGTCGACGGGGCAGGGGGAGTCCGGGGGGCCCTCCACCGGGAACCCCAGCCCTGTGATTGTATGTACCCGTTCTGGTCGCGGGTGGCACTCACACCTGAAAATTGAGGTTTTTTGCCGCTAGGCGCCCTTTGCGGCACCTCCGGCAATTCAACGTACCCTGTCGAAGGGAAAGGGGGGGTCCGGGGGAGCCCTGCGATTGTACGTACCCGTTCTTGTCGCGGGTGGGCACCCACACCTGAAAATTGACAGGGTGGCTAGCCCCAGACTCGATCTTGATGCTGGTATAATTTCTTTGGAATTCACGCAAATATTTGCGTTAGGGGAGTGTCCTGAATGATGAAATTCCTTGTTTTTTGGCCTTTTTTTGCACCCCCCATCCATATAAATCATGGTTTGTGGGAACCAGGAGGAGTTGGGAGCTCATATTGGCAGGGTAGCTAGCCCCAGACTCGATCTTGATGCTGGTATATTTTTTTTGGAATTCACACAAATATTTGCGTTAGGGGAGTGTCCTGAATGCCAAAATTCCTTGTTTTTTTTTGCCTATTTTTGCACCCCCATCCCTATAAATCATGGTTTGTGGGAACCAGGAGGAGTTGGGAGCTCATATTGGCAGGGTAGCTAGCCCCAGACTCGATCTTTATGCTGGTATAATTTTTTTTGGAACTCACGCAAATATTTGCGTTAGGGGATGTCCTGAATGCCAAAATTCCTTTTTTTTAGCAGTACTTGCCGGTGCCTCGGGCAATGGAACGTACCCTGTCGACGGGGCAGGGGGGCTTCGGGGGGCCCTCCCCCCGGGACCCTAGCCCGGCCATTGTACGTACCCGTTTTGGTCGCGGGTGGCACCCACACACCAGAAAATGAGGTCTTGTGCCACCAGGCACTCTCCGGCAATTGAACGTACCCTGTGGATGGGAAAGGGGGGGTCCGGGGGGGGCTCCCCCGGGAACCCCAGCCCGGCGATTGTACGTACCCGTTTTGGTCGCGGG
>WBZZ01004899.1:15000-22993 GCA_019918135.1 Paulinella micropora
CGCAAATTCCTAGAGAGATACACGTATTCAGACGGGCTGATGTGGTACTACGGGAGCGGGGCGAAGAATCAGGAAGACCCGGAACGATGAGTAGTGCGGGTGCCCAAGGCACTGCGGCACGCAATATTGATCGGGGCACACAACTGTCCATTGCAGAGCTATCCGGGTTTGGCTCGGATAGGATGAAGTGGTCCATGACTAGGCCGGGTTTTATTATGATACCATGCAGGATATCAAAAACTTCATTTCGGGATGCGGGCAATGCCTGCTGAGAGGGTAAAGACTGTCTATGACGCGAACCGGGGGCTACTGGAGTAGTTTGATCTGACGCGGGACATATTTGACTCATGATCAGTACGGTATATACATATCGATTATGTGGGGACATTGCCAGAGGCTGGCGCCGCGGGGGGGATGCAAATATATACTCACTATAATCGACTCATGATCATGAGTCGTTGTAATGTACTACTAATACCCGTTACTCCACCTAGACAATTTACCGGTAATTTGGATAGTCTTAGTCATAGGCAGGTTCATAGGCAGGACAATTATTAATACCTTTATTACTGACAAGGACACTTTCTAGAGTATTCGCGAATCATAGTCTGGAATGCCTAGAATCAAATGAGTATTACCATTCTGTAAAGGTCATAACATCATAAATTTGTGTGACCCAAAGTCATTAAAAGTCTTTTCTTCGGTTATTCTTTACCCTTAGCGGGGTAGCTTCCCTAAACTCTGCGTTTGAGTGATAGATTACTTTGGTTATGAGCCTTGTCAAGGAGGCAAGCGTGCCAAAGCACGTATTGAGTCAAGTGCCCATATTCGAGGGCAACGACCAAAGCTTTTGGCCTTGGTCAAGCAAGTTTCAGAAGCACATGCAGGGGATATCTGTCCACGTGGCAGAGATGGTATCTGTGGCATTAGCCGACCCAGCTAAAGCCAAAAGGGATTTTCCTTACGACGAAGCAAGGGCTAAGACGGCAAAAGACTTAGAAGAGCCCGACACGCCCATACGTGATAGTGAGGAAGATGAAGAGTCAGACACCTCTCACAGAGGAAGACAGAGACCCCAGACAAAGAAAGAAGATATCAAACAGCCAGAAGGTTGGGATAAAATGACAGCAGAACAAAAGAGAGAGCAGAAAGAGAAAGAAGCAAGGAAAAAGAAAAGACAAAGTATGAAACAACACACAAGAAGAAAGACAGCTATCCGCAAAGAGAAGAAATATTATGAAAGGATGAAAACTTTGCAGTTATGTCTGTCTGTGGCTTTTTCCAAAGACAATGTATCTAATCTCCTGCGAACACAGAAGACGAAAGGACCCATTGAAGAGTTGATAGTAGTAAGAGATCAATGGGGAGGCATTTCCGGAGCAGGTAGGTACATGTTAGAGGAAGAGTTTGAGAGAACGAGACCAAGGGCAGGTCAGAGGTATGTAGACTGGCTAAATGAATTTCTCGCAAAGAAAATCCAGCTTGAAAGTTTACGTGGGGCGCCATTTTCCGATGAGGAAGCAAAGAGAAAGCTATTTAAGAAATTGCGCTACCATCCAGCTTTCGGGGATAAATTTCAGGTGGACCACTATGATCTCCCGGCCAGACTAAGACCAAATTTCTCGGAACTATGCGAAGCATCTAGGAAAGATGGTTAATGTGGGGAGAAAAAGAAAGACGTAACAATTTCCGTGAGAGAAAAACTCAAATCCGCAAAGACAACAACAAGAAATCTCGGGATGGCAAGCAGCGGCAAGAGACCAATCTCCTGATGGATAATAAAGGGAAAAGGGGAGACAATAAACCGGGACCAAAGACAGCTCCAAACTGGACGCTCAAAGTCACGTGTTTCGGATGTGATGCCAAAGGCCATACCATGAGATATTGTCCGGTGATTTCGGAAAAGTTCCGCAAAGAAGGAAAATTAAAACGGAATCAAACGGAAGACAAAGGCACGGAACAAGAAAAGAACGAACAAAAGAACAATTACAAAAACAAAAAGAAACCCTTTCATAAGAAAAAGAAAGCACTCACTTTGATAACAACCGGCAACGACAAAAACGAAGACGGACAAAGTGACTCTGATACAAACGTTGCTTTAATCCATATGGGGAACACTTATGATAAGAGCGATGATGATGAGGAAGAAAGAGAAAGAGATGACGAGCAACCAAGCTCACCTCATCACAAATCTACAAGTACCCAAGCCCTTGTGAACGATACAAAGACTACACCTAGGGTAGGGAATAGACATAGTGAGAGTGGAGAAGGACGGGAAGTGCGGTTAGTATCGGCCACCCTACGAGGTCCCTCCTCACTAAGGGGAGAAGGCAAGGAAGAGCGGTTAGTATCCGCCACCCCACGATGTTCCCCAGTCACCCCTAACCCTAACGAAACTCCTTTGAGGCTTGAGAGTTCTTACGGAGTCACGCCTGACACAAAATGTGCCGGAATAAACAGACGCAAAAAACCGTGTAATGTTTCCGTTGAAAAATCAAAAGGAAAAGGAATATACGCAAATCACGCGAAACGATTATCTTATGCGAGGTACTGCGGATATCACGCCACACAAGACCCAGATTATCCGGAGTTGGATTTGTCGGTAAGTCCCGTGTTGCGTCCCCCCAAATCTCCTTACTACCCAGACGAACGAGGTCTTAAAGCTGCGGCATTGGAAAAGTCTCATAAAATTACGCAAAGACTCGTTTTCGGGGAATTTGAAACTTTACGTGACACCAAAATTTCCACAAGTCCACAAGTCTCGCAAAATATTCCGCAACAACCACGCAAACATAATCCATTTTCTAGTCAGCGGACCGGCCAGAGCAGAGAAGGGAAAGAAGAGAGTGGAGTGGATGAGGGAGAGCAACGACTTGGGCCCACTTCTGTCAACAAGTTTGGCAACCAAATAGGTCGCACCTCACAACAACTCCAAATCTCTAGTTCTAGACCAATCACAGCACTCCCACCAACACAGACAACAAACACGCAACCCATCAACCCTCCCGTCATAACCTTCAAAGATATAAATGAAATAGCTAAAACGTTGATGAATGAGTGCGTGAGGGGAATGAATGGAGAAGTGATGCGTGTCGTGAGTGGCGAGCTAGAGAGAGATGACTTTTTGACTGACATAGTAAGAGCAATAGAAGGAATGTACTTGGAGAGAGCAGTCAGACAGAGTCCCATCACTACACCTCCACAACTCACAGAAGGGGGACAAGGTGAGGGTAGAGGAGTCTCTGAGGGTGAACTAGAAAGAGAGACAGAGACAGAAGGAGAGACAGAGCATGTACTGATACATGTGAGAAAAAGAGTGATGAAAAAGAGAGACATGACAGTACAGGATAGTGGAGCAAGCACAGACATATCATGCAGACAAGACAGATTGACGGATGTCGATGAGATAGACCCGGTAGAACTACTGACAGGTAATGGAGAAAGGGAGTTGAGTAAGTCAGGAAGAGCTAGGCTGACTGTGATAGATGGGAAAGGAAGGCCTAGAGCAGTAGAAAAGAAGATGTTACTCGACACTACCTTACCAGTTAGCATAGTCTCTACAGGACAGATGGACCACAGACACAACAGATCAGTCATCCACCAAAACGGACAGTTAGTAATACTCAAACACCCCATCCACATTAACGAGAGTGACATATTAGTAAGGGGAAGATTAACTAAGAGTATGATATATAGATGGGATGACGAATATGATGAACCATTGAAAGTCAACGAAAGATATGATCCTTTCGCAACAAGGGGGTAGAAGGGGAGGGAAGCCCCACAAATGAGAACAAAAACGAGACAAGTAAGCATGAAGTAAATAAGAGACAGAAAGAATTACACGTAGATATAGTATTATATGAAGCTTACCCCAGAAAGTCAGACAAACCTAGAAAGATAGGAATCAAGCTTTTTCACTATGCCTGTGGGCATTATGGGTTAACAAAGATGCGCCTATTGGCAAAAATTTTGAACATTAAGTTAGTTGGTGACGAGAGCGATGTGAGATTTTGCGAAGCTTGCATGATAGGAAAGTCTAAACGTTTGCCACGTTTTGAAGTTAATACAATAGAAAGAGCCCAAAAGCCAGGTATAATTCTACACATAGACACATCAGGACCGTGGGCAACTAGATTAATAGGTGGTAAACGGTATACATTTTCGGTCACCGACGACTACTCACTGTTCATTCTTGACTTTTATTTAGCCCATAAGAATGAGTTTGTAGATTGCTTAAAACAAGATGTAGCCTTTTATGAGAGACAGACAGGAAACAAAGTAAAGGAAATTCGCGCAGATCAAGAATTCCATATTCCGGAGGAAGTCATTAAGTGGTGGAAAAATATTCGCTTTATTTGGAAAACCTCCGCGACAAACGATAAAGACGGGAATCCTATTGCGGAAAAAGTGAATGATATTACGGCGGGGCCTGCACGAGCAATGAGATATCACGCTAAATTACCGCCGCAATTCTGGGCAGAATTAGAACACGCAGCAACAACCATTCACAACATACTACCGGCAATTCACGGGGAACGCAAAGGAATTTCGCCTTATGAGCAGCTGTTAGGTAGAAAACCAACACTCTTTCATTTAAAACCAATAGTATGTATGGGTGTGTTACATATACCTAAGACTAAAGTGCGGAAGGGTGAGTACAGAGGGAAAAGGTGATGCTAGTAGGATATGATCTATTTCGGGAACTATACCGCGTATGGGATGGCAAGAAGATAATTTCCGGAGTGAGAGATGTGAGATTTAATATTCACAAAATCGGTAAACAAGCTCATCCTCCTAAACTAGTGTCGTGGGATAATGATGACTCTGAGGGGGAGAATGAGAATGAGAGCGAGCAACCACACACATCTCCACAAGCGTCACCACCCCAATCACCACCCCAATCACCACCTCAATCACCTCAGTCACCGCACAACGTCAACAACGACCACCCAAGAACACACTTTGATGAAGTTGAGGGGGAGACAGAGAATGTTGATATCGATGCGAATGAGAATGAGCATGAAAATGAGCATGTGGAGAAGAATACATTGGATCACAAACATACACGCCTACACACAAGTCCAGAGCCACATTATCCACAACAATTACCCCCAGAGCACAAGATCAAGCCACAAGAGCATACAAGTGAACAAGATCCAACAGATCCACTAAAAATACATGAAAGAAGAGCATACGAAGAAAAATCACCACCATCTAAGGGATTAACGTGGGAGCAGAGTCAGAGAGTAACGGAGAGTAACATAATCCCCGGTAAAAGACAGCGCAAGGCAGTAGAGAGATTTACCCCTAGCAATGAGCCCAAGAGAGAAAAGAGAGAGGCTCAAGAGCTAATAGGTAAGGTAGTAAGAGTGCCCGCGCGTGCATGGGGAGATGGATGGGCGAAGAAAAAGTACGGTGAGGGATGGGAGAGCATAGTACGAGTAGGGGTAGTCAGCAGAGTGAGTGACCCCAGAGATAGACTCGTAGTAAGAGACAGACCTCAGCCCACCCACATAGTTAAGTTTGAGGACGAAGAAGAACGGATGTTGAATTCGGAAATCCTCAAATACTCCGTGAAAGACCCCGAATACCCGTTACAAAGTCCCGCTAATATGTTTTTATGCGATGACCGTATGGTGGCAGATGAGATTCGTGATTTTTATTTGTATGTAGATATCAGAGTACCCAAAGATGTCATAGAGGAAGGTTTGACAGCTAAAGATGTTTTAGAGGGTATGAAAACAGAGCTAAAAGCTCTTCACTCCTTTAACACATACACATGGGTACCCCATAAGGAGGCAAGCAAGGCAGGAGTTAGTAAGATAGTTAGATTGACATGGGTTCACAAAGTAAAGTTAGATGAGAACGGGAAAAAGTTCATAAAGTCTCGTTTAGCTTTACGGGGAGATATGTTAGAACCCGGTGTTAGCTATAACCCAGATCAGCTCTTTGTTCCTTGCGCCGCGCACCATTCACTTTTATTTCTCGCCAAACTAGCTGCCTGGCACAAACACAAACTATACGGCATAGATTTTAAAAATACATACCTAAATGCTCGTATGAATGACCCTGTTTATGCATATGCGCCAGAGAGTGTAGACCGAGAAGGGCATGAGGGGATGATATGGCGTATAGATGGTGCTTTATATGGTGCACCACAGGCAGGAAGAAGATGGTATGAGATATTAGCACCCAAGTTAGAGGAGCTAGGTTTTAGGTTGCTAGATTCAGACTTATGTATGTTTGTAGAAAATGATAAAGCTTTGAGAGAGGCGATAGTAGGGATATTTCATGTTGATGATTTGTTGTTCACCGCACCAAACAAACAAGCATATGAGCGTTTTGCGTCCGCATTAGAAAAACATTTCCCGCTCAAAAGACTCGGTATTGCCCGTGAATGCAAAGGAATAGAGATAGAGCAATCGAACGGGAAAATAATTTTGCATCAGCGAAAATATCAGCAGCAGATACTAAAAGAGGTAGGCTACGATTCTGCTAAACCCGTTAGTACTCCAGCGCAAGAACATTTCACGGAACCGATGTCGGAATCAGCTAGCTTGCGAAAATTTTCAATTCCTAGTCTAGTTGGTCGTTTGATATTTCTCGCAAAGATGACAAGACCCGATATAGAACAAGCACTAAATTCGGCAAGTGTCATGCAAACTATCGATAAGGGAATAACTTATGCGATGTTAGGCAGAATCTTTCGTTATTTAGTTAACTCTTATCGAGGTTTAGCTTACCATGAGCCTAAGTCAGAGCAAGAAGGGCAAACCTATCCAAAACTTTCCATGTGGCCCGACGCGGCTCACAAAGTTTGTAAGAAAACAGGGAAGTCCCGCACTGGATTCGTGATCCTATGGGGCAGCGACCCAGTTGCATGGTTATCAAAGCGACAGAGTCGCATCGCCCTGAGTTCCAATGATGCTGAAATATTTGCAGCAACTGAGTGCATTAGAGAGGGGCTTGCACTAAAACACATTACACAAGAACTAAACATAGCCCAAAAGAGCCCGATAGAATTATTCGAGGATAACTCTCAAACAGTCTTAGCGGCAGAGAGGGGTATGTCAGGTAATAGAACTAAACACTTACCTTTAGAATTACACTTTATGCACCACCTACAGAGAGACGGTGAGATTAAGTTTGTAAAAGTAGGTACGAAGAAGCAGATAGGTGATGTAATGACAAAATATTTACCGAAAGAATAATGTGAGTATTTACTTAACAAATTTATGGTAAAGCTCAAGTAATTTCGGGATTTGCGTGTCCACTCACCTATATTTGCTTTGAGTGTTTTGTGCAGTTTGTTGCTTGTTGCAGCAGCTTTGTTTTGCGCAGGGGTCAAGAGCCGTCGAGCCGAGGCTGGGTAGCCGACTGCCACGCGAGGCCGGCAGCCGCGAGGCTTTCCCTGGCTAACTTAGCAATTTAAATTCTTTCTATCATTCTTTCTGTCCTAGAATAGAAAATCTAATTTTTTTTTTATTTTGCTACCCTCTACGGGAAGCGCTTGCAAATTTTTGAACACATACATACTTCATACATGTTACTGCATGACTACACATATATACATACATAGAGTGTGATGTAAATGGGAGTTGATATTTAACCTTCGGGTAACCCATAACTGATCCTCAACACTATTTTTTCATATTTACACACTAATATAGCCTATGACTTGAGACTAAGGGGGAGCGTTGGTACTATTAATACCCGTTACTCCACCTAGTCAATTTACCGGTAATTTGGATAGTCTTAGTCATAGGCAAGTTCATAGGCCGGACAGTTATTAATACCTTTATTACTGACAAGGACACTTTCTAGAGTATTCGCGAATCATAGTCTGGAATGCCTAGAATCAAATGAGTATTACCATTCTGTAAAGGTCATAACATCATAAATTTGTGTGACCCAAAGTCATTAAAAGTCTTTTCTTCGGTTATTCTTTACCCTTAGCGGGGTAGCTTCCCTAAACTCTGCGTTTGAGTGA
>WBZZ01004900.1:0-20289 GCA_019918135.1 Paulinella micropora
AATGAAGACCACTTCGTCACACATGCATTTCATTTGCGCAAGAGGGGAAGATAGATATCCTCCAATCGGGCATCCATCTTTCTGGACGAAAACAGCGTCACCAATGATGAAGTGGGAATGGGCAAAGTCAAGCTGTACGATGTTAATAATATCCTCCAATCGGGCATCCATCTTTCTGGACGAAAACAGCGTCACCAATGATGAAGTGGGAATGGGCAAAGTCAAGTTGTACGATGTTAATAATATCTTCGAATGTAAAGGCAATGTAATCTTGAGGAGCGTAGCGACGGTTCCATCCAATGTCGTACTTGCCATTCTGCGTGAGTGCTTTGGATATATATACCACAGGTTTCCAGTTACGGGATCTGGGTGGTTGGAAGGTAATTTGGGCAAGCACGAAGCGTAGTGACTGCATAGTACTGGATTGGGATAGCCAGGTAAACATTTGTTTGACATCAAACTGGAAGGCTTTGATGGTACGTTTTGTTCCCGAGGTAGTATTTATATCAGAGAATGTGCGGTAGGCTCGGTCTAGGTGGGATTGGATTTCATCGAGTCGGTTTAGGTTGAAGGTTCGCACTCTTGTGGATAGTTCTTTTGTGAGAAAGCTTAGAATTTTGCCTACTCGCCGTAGGATGGGTCGCCAGGGGGATCGGGCTTAGTTGCAAATTAGTCTGGTTTTGTTGGTGGGGTCTTTGTGCTTCGGCAGTAAGGTTGTAGAGTGGATTGCTGTTTTTCGGGTGCGGAAGGATCCAAAGCGAGCAAGGTTGTAGAATTCGAAATCATCACGATAGGCCCGAAGGAGTTGGGTACGGTCAGTAGTAACAGGTAGAAAGGATTGCGCTTTGACGACCTCCTTTTGAATTCGTTCCCATGTTAGGACCGGGCACTCGACCCATAGTTGATTATTGTTCTTGTCAAGTGCTTGAACTACCATACGTGAAAGGCGGACTCTAGCTTGTAACACGTCTCTTTCGGATACAGAGTGTGGGGGTGGTTTTGGGCAGGTGTCGCTTAGTGACTTAAACGTACCAAGTAGGCGACCAAGGTAGTATTTGTTGCGGTGTGGTATTTGTTGAGACATCGCATATAGAAAGTTGATCCAGGACTTACAGTCTAGTTCGTCGGAAGCTTGGGCATAGCTCTTGTTACTCTGTTTCTCTTCTTTACGATCGAAGTCTACAGAGGGGAGATGAAGGGCGCGTTGGATTCCTTTGACAAAGGAGATGGTAGAGCAGAGAAGCGACTTGAGAACAAAGCCTGGCGTGGGATTTGGTATCCCAATGTCGCCAAGGGATCCATCTAACGAAGCCAGTCTGAAGGCCGCATGTTGTGACAGAATACTCTTATTCCAAGCTTGGCAGATGCAGGCTGGTTTTTCCATTGTGTGCGGTTGGAGTTTGAACTTAGCTAGATGCCGTGGGGCATTGATTAGTTGCGATGCGATGGAGGCAGGTCGTTTGAAGGCAACTTTGCACATCGAGATCAAAGTTTTCCGGACGTTTGTATCAGCAACAAAGAGTCGCAAGATTCGTTCTTGTAGGGTACGGAGGTATCTTCTACTGATGCCCATCCGGTCATTGGACTCCATAGTGTAAGTTTTGTTAGATATGATAAGGGGTTGGCGTTTACGTAGGTGATGTGTAAGGACATTGCAGGCATAGAGTTTGGTTCGGTGGTTTGCAATGCTCTTTGCTTGCTGCCATACCCGCATGGCTTGGAAGGCAGTTGCTTTGCGGAGGTGTTTGACCCAGCGGTGGGGACGAAATGCTATCAATTCAACGTGCAGGTCTTGGGTCAGTTCCAGTATAGGTCCGGAGTTCCATAGGCGCATAAGGCATTGGGCACCAGGTTGGGTAAGATAGTGTCGGGCAGCGGCGGATCGTAGCATCACGTAAGGCTGACTAGGGGAGATCTGGGAGCTTTCATAAATCTTAGTTGCACCATAGAACCGTGCGATCTAATCCCAATCCTGCAGTCCGTTTCCTCTCCCATATTTTCTGAGCTTGAAGACCGTGCCTGGTTCCATATCGTCGCAGATTGCGGAGATTGAATGACGTACTGGTATGGGGCCCTGGTTCGGAATGGCTTGCCAAAATGTAAGATTTTCCATATGCCTATGAGCATTCGCGAAGCTTCTGCATTGTGTACGGCATGGGTGTGGGGAGCTGAAGTTGCAAACTTCATGTGGGAAAGTGGGACGGTGTCGGGCAAAGGGTCTCGGATTGTTGTCTGTTTGAAAAGTAGCGTGGGGGTAGGCTCTGCGTCTCATGTTGAGAGTTGGTTTAAGCCAGGCGATGAATTTCATTTCCATTGAACGTCGGTTGGCTTGGGCCGAGTCTTGTTCCATCTTCGTTGGTTGATTTTGGAGTGGTCCCATGAGAAGAAGGGGTAGGGATAGAAAACGGTGCATGCCAAGTTGACATCCTCGCGAGAGAAGACGGGTCCGACCAGGTTGATGATGCTGCGAGTTGTTGAAGTATCGCATTCCCCGTAGTTCAGATTTCATACGCTTTTCCCACTGGAAGGACTCATCGATATAGCTTTGGATGGTGCTGGGTGCGTAGATCACTTGCATACGGCCAGGATCCGGTATGGTGAAAGGGAACTGGGCTCGGTTGTGGCGTTGCAGTAAACTCAGCATGGGTTTGAATCGGCGGAGGGCAGGATCAGTGTTGTTGAAGACAAGGGCTGCGATCAGAAGATAATAGGTAGTTTTCATTAGAGGGATGTACGCAGACCAGCGGATTCGTTTAGCTTTAGAGAGTGCCAGCCTTGCATTAACGAGTTGGGTGCTAAGTAGGCGAAATAGTCGTCTAGCGATTGCAAAGTTGACAGTTATGGTTCGGGAGTGTCGGTGGATATTGGCAGGGTTCCCTTGAGACAGTTTGATTAGGTTCCGTACTCTGTTGGTAAATTTCTTAAGGGTACACTCCGATTCCTCAATCAAATCCAGGCACTCCATACATCCCTATGCGTTCCTTCTTGTAGGTGTCAGCTTTTTCTGCACCTGGTGTCTTAGTTGCCGTGTGATGGTTGGGGAGAGAGCGGATTTGGCTGTAGTTGGGTCTTTCTGGATGGGCTTTGATGATTCAGCTTGCTCCACTACTGGTTCTTCTTGTTGGTCTTGTTCCACTTTGTTGTCGTTCTTGTTAACAGTAGCGGGGGCAGAGGGACTCGTCAACTTTTCCTCTTTGTCAAGTGATTTATTTTCCTGATGGGTGTCCTCCTTGCTATCCATGTCGTCTTTACTGGGGGCTCTTTCTCCGCATTTGCAGTGTGTAGTAATGGGGACTCCTTTGTTGTATTCTGCTTGCCGGTGGGAGTTGGGTGGTTCGGTATAGTTGTGGACTCCAGGGTGTTTGGTTTGGTAACGTTGCTACTGCTGCTGTTACTGCTATTGCTGCTACTGCTGCTGCTCGTTGGTGACGGTGTGCTCGGGCAAGGGGGTAAAGGACAGCTATCAACTCTCACTACAGACGAGACAAACGTTGTAGTGGGTCCTTCGGGATTCGAGTTGGGTGCAGTTGTAGTTGTCCTCAAGGTTGTGGATGTTGTCGTCGTTCCTCCCATTCGGCTTTGGCTGAGTAGGTTTTGGAACTCCCCGAAGTTGTTCAGAATGGAGAACAATGAGATCTAGAATTGTTGTTGGAGTAAGATGGAGTCCCGTCAGGACAGGAGGGGCTAGGTGCGGGGACATAGATAGGGTCGGTGTTGCTTGCATGCTGGTGTTGGTCGGGAGAGCATTGGACGCCTCAACTTGACGTCGCGCTATAGTACGGGGCAAAGGTAGGTTGGGGAAATCAATCGGATTAGGTAAGGACCTAGCTTGCTTCCTTGCTTGCCGGCTGGAGAGGCGAAGGTGGGAGGGTCTTGGATCGGCTCCTAGGGCAAGATAGAGTGCAGCATCATCCGCTCGAGACTGTGGGTCATCATCATCAGCAGGGTCATTTGAAGTAAAGTAGGATGAGAGTTTAGTATTAGGTGCAAGTCTGGAAGGGTAGAGCTGGGAGTGAATGTAATGCAGGTTCAAAGGTTGGGTCACCGGAGCGGTATCTTCTTCGACTGTTACAGCTGAAGTTTCTGAATTTTGTTCAGGTATTTTGCCATCTTTATCCTTATTCTTTGTAGTTGGCAAAGGGGGTTGTTGCGATGCTGCCGGCATACTGGGAGATCGAGAACTCGGAGCACTTGAGGACGGGGTTAACACTTCTTCAACTAGATCCTGTCTTGGTAGAGTTGGTTTTGCGACGTCGGTGTTCTTCTGAGGGGCAGTCTCTTTCGTATCGATTTCAACAGTGGGACTGGTCTTGCCTTTCTTGTTTGTGCTCGTCTTTGTCGGGACCTTGTTGGTGGAATCATCTTTGCGTTTACGTATTACTATGACGGGGGGAGGTCCTTTTGGCAGGGAAGTCGTTTTCTCCACTTTGCTTGTCGATGTCGATGATTTACTAGAGGTATATGTAGAGTTAAGGGGAACTTGGCGGTATTCTTTGACAATGCAGTTAGCTGAGTCATAGTGTGTTTCCACATACGTCAGTATTGAGAGTAATGCTTTTGCGAAGCAGTCGTTCAGTGCACCGCCCATTCTCCAATGGTTTCTCTGTTGTTCGACGGATGTGCGAAGTGCATCAAACCATAGGGTAGATATCTTATGGACATGCGAGTTTGCAAGGATCTCTTTTTCTGACAGGGCATCACCATCTTGGGCTCCTTCTTCACGATCTGTAGAGTTATGGACATAGAGAAGGGCATCATAGATGTTGGCTGCAAGCTCCCAGGACCAATATCCGTTCCTTGTTAGCAAATGGATTAGACCATTAAAAGAGATGCTGTCGATGTTGGTATCTAGTGCATCACGAACACCACCGGCTTTAGCTGCTTCAACGAGTGCTTTGCTGAGTGCCAAACGTGCAGTTTGATTGGTGGTGTTGTCGTCAACTTGCGAAAGTTGGGTTTCGACGAATGAACGGTGGGAACCACCATAGAATGGCATTAAGAGTGGGGAACGAGGGTTGTTTCGGGAAGCTTCAGTCTTCGTCCATTGATCGACCAGTTCTTCGTCTTTGAGGGCATCCGGATTGCTCTTTGCTCCCAATGCAACTCTTTGGCTCCGCGAAAGTAGGTTACGTTTCCATGCCAGTGCTTGTCCATTCGTGAATTGCATGAGAAGAGTAGTATGGCAGACATCCAAAGTGATAAGACGATCATAATGGAGTGGTTGACTGTAGTTTTGGCTTTGTGTTAAAGGTGAGCGTTGTTGTTGTCGTTTCTTGTCCCTATCGTCCAGCATCTGCTTCCGAAGACGTGCCATACTAACACCATAGGGATCTGGTTTCTGTATTGATGTGTGTTTGTCTGAGTCTAAGTTATGTTTTGAGGTAGAATGGGAGGGTGATGGTTGTCGTTCGAACCTTCTTTCTCGTCCTTAATCTTGGGCTCTGGGGGATGGCGAACGTTGTCTTCTGGATTGGGAACTGTAGGGTCTTCTATCTGGGCTTCGTCTTCGTTCATAGGGACGGTCATAATTACGGTAGGTTCGTGAGTCAGAGCGTTGTTGGTGAGTACGGCGTGGGGAAGAGGACCTACTTCTACGTCGTGGGGGAGGGGTTGGACTCCGTCGGTGGGTGCGGTCATCACGTCGTCGATCTGAGTTCCCTGGGTTGTAGTTCTTCTCTTCACGTCGACGGTCTGAGCTTCTCTGGTTGTAGCTCCTTGAGTCTTGTTGCTGTCGTTGGTCGCTGCGATGGCGGTCCATCGTAGGCGGTCTGGCAAGGCAGACGTGTCGAATCCCGAACCCTAAAAAGGGCAAGGATGCGGATTTAACTTTCAAGAACAGTTATTTAATAACGGAGGTTTACCAGACCACGAGTGACTGTGCTCACCCCTTTGCAATGAGTTAGGTAAGTTTGAGTTTGTTTGCGTTTGAGTTCTTATTGTTGGTAGAAGTAAGGGTAGGGTTTTGGGTTTTTGAGTGCGACGAAGCTTTTGAGCGGGAGGTTGGGGAAGGAGGAATTGGTTTTGGTTGTGTGGTAACGGATGAAGGTTGGGATAATAATATTAAGTTACTGCCCCGTGTTCCTCAGCCTCTAGTATTGTAGTAACTTAGCGGCGTCTCCTTAGTAACTACTATTTTGTGAAACATGACTATCAGAAAACTTGACACAAACTCCGAAAACATATTCAGAGGATCTTACCCTTCAAAAGGCTTGTGAGTCAGTTTGCGGGATACTGAACTTTCAGTCCGATACGGGTGACCGCCCCTTAGGGGTAATTACACAACGAACCGTTGTTAGGACAATTACGTTTTTACTTTAGTAATTACTTCAAGTGAAATTGTGGGTAATTTATTCGTATTGTAGAATGACCGTAGTTCTAGTCTATAATTGTGATAGACCGTCCGTGACGGTAATATTGGCATTCAGGATTGGACACTTATCGGACTCATTGAGTACAATTACAGTTAGCCAGTGTGCGAGTGTGACCTTTTGTGTCGTCAGTTCTGCTATCTACGTGCGTGATTAAAGTGTCGATTGGCATCGTGGCTTCTAACGGAGTCTCTCAGCAAACCGGCGTCCAAGGTATTAAGGTACGCGAGTTACCTGGTAATTACCTAATCAACTGTTATGAGCGGCCGCTGGGATAACGAATTTCGGCACAATGCGTATGGCACGAGACAGTTGCTGTCTCAAAGGTGACTCCGGTGTTTAGCGGAAATAAAAAGGATTTGCAGAGTTGTTATTATCAGATAGAAGAGTATGCCTACGGTATTAACACAACTCTCGGCGACATGTTCCATGATGCTTTTAGAGACTATAAGGCCGCAAAGGCAAAATACGGCTTTGACAGAGATAGGATGAGAAAGGCAGAAAAAATGGACGAACCGCGAGAACCACATGAGGTGGACACACCAGACGAATCAGAAGACGAAGAAGAGACACAGCAACCACAGCAGAAACGAACACGACAGAGGAGTAGTCAACAAACACAGGACGAGAAAGAGGTAGTGATACCCAAACCAGACAACTGGAAAGATCTGTCGAAAGAAGAGAAGAAAGCTTGGGGAGAAAAAGCGAAGAATAGAAGAAAGAGAGCGATGACAAGAACCAACAAAGACGTCTACCTACTGAGAAAGAAGAGATACAGAGAAGAACAACAATACCTGCAGAGATGTAGCATGTTCCAACTTCTCGTGACAACCGCATTCTCGGAGGCGAAGGTAGTTGCTTTCCTAAGAAGCAAAAAGGCTAAATGCCCGTTTGAAAAAGTCGGCATCGTGAAAGAAAAATACGGTAATCTAAGCGGTGCGGCTAGGTATGTTGAAGAGAAAGCGTGGAAAGATCAGAGACCAAGACCGACAGAAGATATGGAAGAATATCTGACCCAACATCAGAACCAGAAGCTTTGGCTTGAAGCCTTGCGAGGTACTGATTTTGGGGCTGATGAGTTAGTGAACGGACTGTTAGAGAAGCTAGCTGAGCACGAGGCATACGGAACAACATTCTTCAACGATTACTACAGGCTAGCAGCAGCACACAGACCAACACATGACGAAATCATAGAGTCGGCAAAGAAAATTTACGTGCTGTGGGAGGCGAAGAGACAGAGAGCGAGAAAAGAACGGAAAAAGGAGAAAGATAGGAGGAGAGAGGGTTAGGGAGCCAACCTACTGCTAAGAGAGGAAGAGAGAGGAGAGAAAGGAGAGAAGAGAGAGAATAACTCCAAATGGACTAAACATGGGAAGGGGCCGGCAAGGGCAATAAGAAAGGTAGTGATGAGTCAGAGCAGCAATGGTGGTTGACGGCAACCTGCTATAACTGCTACCAAACAGGACACACCAAGCGTTTTTGCCCAAAGCTCAAGAAGAACCCCAAACAAACTAGTTCAAAGGATACTCACTCCAACTCCTCAAAAGGAAAACATAAAAACAAGAGTGACAAATTTCGAAAAAAAGGAGCCAAGGGTGTTACTCTTATGAGAGGAGAAGTAGGAGAGGAAAGTGAGGAGGAAGGAGGAGAAGAGTCTGAAGGGAGTGATAGCTTAGAAAAAGAAGAGTATGAGCTAGTCATTATGGAAGGAGGTGAGGAAGCTATGGAGGGAAACATAGAGAGTGGGGCACGCATTATTGCTCAAGACGCAGAGCAAGAGGGCGAGGAGGCAAGTGAGACCAAGCAGGAGCAAAGTGAAAGCAAATCCTCAGAAAAACCCACAAGAGCCCGTGGTGGGGGGGACTGTCGAGTGCTCCACTGGCTCGCAACACACTCCGAGACAGACCCCACAACCCTCCACAACGCACTCTCACTAGTGCTCAACACCCCAACACCTCGACAACAACGACTCCTGCCCTCACAACCCACAGAGCGCACGCCATGTGCAACCCTCACCATTGCTACCAAAACCCTCACAGAACAATGTGCAAGAGAAACGGAAACCCAAAGAGAAACAGGCACCAACACCCCCTCAGAACTCGAGACACAGACAACGAAACACCACAACCCACTACAACCACTCCTAAGAATAACACGACAGGCCCGAGAACCACTCGTTGTTATGGGAAGAACTGGAAAGGAGAGAGGTGTGGAGTAAAGTTTGGACAAGGGGGCAGTTGGGGTAAAGCTGGAGATGCGGCAAAGAGATTGATGTATGCTGATTGCCGCGGTTATCATGCACACCAAGATCCATTTTTCCCAGCTATAGACTTAGCACAGGACCCTTTTAATCGCCCACGCCCTTCTGATGATTATCCATCTGAGAGAGAGATGATGAGCATACTGAGAGAGAGGAAGGGAAAGGGGGCGAGTGCACAGCAAATCTCGCAAAAAGACTCGGCAAAACCCGTGAAGAAAGAATCGCTAAGACCCGCGAATATCGGAGAAAAAGACAACGAAAGTGTCGAAAAACCCGGTAAGAAGGGAGATAGCATAGATTCACGGAAAGATGCTATGATGCCAGGGAAAAAGGCACGGGACGGCGGGACTAGCGCAGAAAAGAGGACTGCTTTGACGACTGTTGAGCAGGCAGGCGGGACAGGAGAAGGCAAGTCTTGGCCACCATCGCTACTGTCAACAGGTCCGTCTCCTTTGGATAGAATAGGGGAAAGTGTAGAGTCTCAGACAGAGCAGATCAGTGACACACACACACACACACACACACGAGACACCTGCACTATGGGGACAAAACCGATCATAACACTGATTTCATCATCAAATCTACGATGCAATCAGTAAATTGACGCTATTTATCGTCAACGTGATGATGGCATCAGTTTTATGATTTAATCGCAAAAGTGAACATCATCAATTTGATGATTTCATCACATTGATGATGCCATCACATATATGTGATGCCATCATCTATATACGGTGCCATCGTCAAATTTATGATATCACATGTAGACAACGATTGACGAAAGAGACATCTACGTCGCATGATCAAATATATGATGGCATCATCAGCAGATGATAGCATCAGGTACAGTCACACAAGATGGTATTTTAGGACAAGATGATCGCATCATCAAATTTACGATTCCATCATCAAATTTACGCTGTTATAATCTATAGATGATGCCATGATCAAATTGATGATGGCATCGCATATAGCTGATTCTATCGTCAAACTGGTGACTTACGATGGCATCATCAATAGATAATGCCATCATCAAATAGTTGGTGCCATCATCACATAGATGATGCCATCATCAATGTGCTGATTTCATCAACTTTCGCTGACGGAATCACATAAGTATGTTATTTACGATGGCATCATCAAATGTACGATTGCATCATCAAAGGTAATACGAATCATCTATAGATGATGCCATCATCAAATTGATGATGGCATCGCATATAGCTGATTCTATCGTCAATGTGATAATTGCATCAACTATAGCTGACGGAATCATATAAGTATGTTATTTACGATGGCATCCTTAAATAGATGATGCCATCATCAATAGATGATGCCATCATAAATAGATGATGCCATCATCAATGTGATGATTGCATCAACTATAGCTGACGGAATCATAAAGTATGTTATTTACGATGGCATCCTCAAATAGATGATGCCATCATCAATAGATGATGCCATCATAAATAGATGATGCCATCATCAATGTGATGATTGCATCAACTATAGCTGACGGAATCATATAAGTATGTTATTTACGATGGCATCCTCAAATAGATGATGCCATCATCAATAGATGATGCCATCATAAATAGATGATGCCATTATCAATGTGATGCTTGCATCAACTATAGCTGACGGAATCATATAAGTATGTTATTTACGATGGCATCTTCAAATAGATGATGCCATCATCAATAGACTATATGCCATCATCAACCGATGATGGCATCATCAATGTGATGATTGCATCAACTATAGCTTACGGAATCATATAAGTATGTTATTTACGATGGCATCCTCAAATAGATGATGAAATCGTCAATAGATGATGCCATCATAAATTGATGATGCCATCATCAATGTGATGATTGCATCCACTATAGCTGACGGAATCATATAAGTATGTTATTTACGATGGCATCCTCAAATAGATGATGCAATCATCAATAGATGATGCCATCATCAATAGATGATGCCATCATCAAATAGATGATGCCGTCATCAAATAGATGATGCCATCAAATATACAACCGGATCACGTTTCACGGACTACTTTCCTTCCACTGCTAGTATCATCCGCCGAAACCAGTGAAGTGATTGGTTCAGGCCCAGGCCGAATTTTTTGGTTCTTGTATAATATTATATTAATAGATTCCAAAACCAGTCAATCTTCGAATCTCTAACATCTGTGAATTCTATTACAAACTCAAATTCTATTACATCCTTTCATGTCATGTATATTAACCATGCTCACACTGGCCTTTCTACCCTAGGCGTTACTGCCACATATTTTCGCGCAAATCCTTCCATGTAATAACCATGTTCACAGGGGAAATAAAGCTTGCTTACCACCCCGGTGACAGGGTCTTGCACATGCACCTCAACAATGATAGTTTGAGAAATAGCAGAACTGCCAGTAGAACTGCCATATTTTGCGTCAGGGCAAAACAGCTGAGGGTAAATCAAATTCCAATTACGCCTGAATTGGAAGCATCCCCAGCCGACATATGCACTAGGCCAACTCCTCATCCCTATGCAACCGTCGGTGAACGGCTCGTTGACGATGTCGACCCAGGGAACATAAGAATATTGCTTTCTCTCTGGCTCACCGTGTGTTATGCGAACACGCAAGAACCCTTTCCCCGTAAGCGGTGTTTTTACGTGAGGGTATGCTCCAGCCATGGTCTTTATGTCTTGTGTTCTAGCGTTAGGATACGCTTCCAGTAACACATCACTCATTTCTCTGTCGTGAAGAGAATTCAAAAACGAATTCGCAGTTCGGAGAGACTGATGGGTTTTCATGAGAGTCTTGATAGATGGTTGATGGCAATCACGCTTGTGCGTTGGCCAGTGCTTTTTCTGGCACCATTTTGAACAGTAGTGCGCTGTGTGACACCCCGAGCACTTCAAAATTTTGGCCCATGGTCGGTGCCCAGAATCATCATGAAATTCGCCACAGAATGGGTTAACACATAAATGCTTGGTTACTGGTTCAAAACCATGCATCCGGTACGCAGGAACAAACATAAACGCTTCAGCTAGCTAACCACCAAAAACACACACACAAATGTATATATATGTATATATATATATCATCAAACTTATAATTGTATCATCCAAATTATGATTCTATCCGCACATTTATGATTGCATCACCAAATTTATGACTGTATAATCAAATTTATGATTGTATCATCACATTTATGATTCTATCATACAATTTATGATTGCATCACCAAATTTATGATTGCCCCATTACTTTGATGATTGATTCTCTCTCTCTCTCTCACACACATATATATATATTTATTTATTTATTTATTTTATTTATTTATTTATTTATACATACATATATTATATATATATACATATATATATATATATTTACATATATACACATATATATACTTATATATAATATTATATATATATATATATATCATACGTACATACGTATGTACATACATACATACATACACACACACACATATATATATATGTATCATTTATGTATTCGCGACGTGTCCAACCGCAAACTATAAAACAAGCCTTAAAAAAGTAAAAAAACCAATATTTGACATATAGAAAACATACACAGAAAACAAAAAAATGTCAAATGTTTAACATAAATTTTTCTAACTGAGCACATTAAGAGAGATTTTGACGAAAGGACACATAAACCATATTTTTATTTCATAAAAATATATATAAACTGCGTGTATATGGTTTATGTGTCCTTTCGTCAAAATCTCTCTTAATGTGCTCAGTTAGAAAAATTTATGTTAAACATTTGACATTTTTTTGTTTTCTGTGTATGTTTTCTATATGTCAAATATTGGTTTTTTACTTTTTTAAGGCTTGTTTTATAGTTTGCGGTTGGACACGTCGCGAATACATAAATGATCACACCACAAAACGGGGGGAAGGGGGGGCGGACACTCACGAAGTGAGTGGCGGGGGGGTTGGGGGGAAAACACACACAATAAGGGCAAACGATACAGCACACAAACAGATGAATATAAGAGCAGGGGGAGTGAAATACCTTCTCCTATTGGTGTCCAACCCCAAGGTTGGCCGTGTCCGAGTAGTTTTTTTAAAGGTTGGACACTTTTTTATCGTTAAATTTCAATATTTTATATATAATTCTTCTTCGTATTACACATTTTTTATATTGTCCAACCTGTCCAACCTTTTATTAAAAAAAGTAAATTTTTTTTCCTCTCCCCATTTTTCATATCACCGTTTATAAAAGTTTCTAAAAAAAAGTATTGGATTCGGACAACCTTGGACACTATTAATACTAAAACAAATTTCTCTCACTCGGTTGCTTAATAGCACTCTCAAGTGTCCAAGTGGAAACAGAGACGATTTACGCGTGTTTCTAGCGCGGGTGGATTTTCTATTTAAAATAATTAAAATAATATAATTATATATATAAGAGACATAATGCCGAGGACACCTCAATTCACTAAGGAAGAAATCGTTCAACGGAGAAGGGAAAGGGCGAAAGCATTTTTGAAGGCTCATCCTGATAAGAATAGGGAAAATGCGAAGGCATACTATTATAAGAACCAAGAAAGGATAAAAATAATGCGGAAGGAGAAATACGAAAAACAAAAAGCCGAATTACTTGAATTAAGGGCGTTTCGTAATAGTATGTTAAACAATATATAATTTATTTTATATATAAAAATATATACACTATTATATAAACCATGGACACCTCTCACCGCCGATCGTATTGGACATACGAAGACTTACAACTTCATTTGGATTACGTGAATGGAAGTTATTTTCTAAATCTAGTCAATGCCGTTTCATTTCTATCACCCGATGGAAAGTGGAACACGGCCGACTGGAAACTTATGGAAAATATAGAAAAAGGGGAAGAACAATATTGTTGTTGCTCACACGAGATTACGAAGAATTACATTGTAAAAAATGTAAAAAACGGGAGCGAAATGGTGCTGGGCTCTGAATGTATCAAGCGGTTTAAGAACGATAAAATGAACGAAGACTTGTCATTGCTCATCCGCACTCTTGACAATCCCAACATTAAATTTTGTTGTTATTGTGATAGCAATAGGGCAATTCCAAAAAAGATTGTAGAAAAATATCCGAACAGAGACAAGTATTATCACAAAGCCTGCTTAATAAATAGGTTGAAGCATTGCGAAGATTGCGGACAATACAAAGGATTTATACCCTGCGGGTGCTTGAATAAGTAAGAAAAGAAACAAGTTGTTTTTTTTGTTATAACGATATATAAAAAAATCTAATTTCCTATTTAAGGACAATGATATACATAGATATACGGATATATAGAATATTTAATTTATTTTTATAAAAATATCCGAGCGACTATATAACATGACCGCACCGACACTGACCAATAACCAATGGTATTACAAACAAGAAGAAGCACTGAGAGATAAACCACAAGATGCGGTTCTTATCAAGTGGGGAAATAAACAATTCGCCACTATGCCATGCCAAGAGGATTTCATTGAATTGATTGAAGACACGCCCGATGACCAAAAGCAATACTATGAAGTATTAATGGAAAACAAACCCCAACGAATGTTTGCCGACATTGATGGCGATGAATTATCAATCACACGAGCGAAAATGTATGAGCGGTGGAACACGCTTATGGAAAACGTATTCGCCAATGTAGGCTTGAAGTATAACTCCAAAAAAGCCAAATTCTTAGACGCGTGTAAGGATGGTAAAATGTCGTGCCATTTTTCTTACGATAACGGCTTAGTATTCAAAAACTGCGAAACACAAAAAGAGTTTTGGAAGTATGTAGAAGTAGTGATTGAAAAAGATTACCCCGACCTTTGCTTCACATTTGAACGAGCCGACAAGAATATTGAATTACGAACCATACTTGATATCTCCGTCTATAACAAAAACAGGGCTTTTCGCACTATCTACTCTCATAAAGAAGATAGCGACCGCGTTTTGCTTCCGTATTCATATACCCCAAAAACAAACACTTTGAAACTGCTACAAGATGTAGAAATAGATGATTATCTGATTATGCGCCCCGATGACAATACATTTTACGAAGTCAAAATCCCCGAATATACAACTTTGAAGCGATATCAACATATTACATTGGATGAAATACGCGAAATTATACTCCGCAAAATACCAAATGTAGAAATTGTTGAAATAAAGCAGAGAATGTTTGTTTTAAAAACCATAGGGACACGATTATGTATTATAAACGGAGAAGAAAATAAAAGCGATAATTGCTATGTAGTATGGAGAAGAGACGGATTGTATTTCTACTGCCATGATAGCAGTTGCGAGGGTAAAGGCATGAAAATTCACGAATTATCACCCGATCGTCCGTAATATCAACACGATTGATGACCTGCGCCGACTTGCCAGCGAATGTAATAGTTTAGAAAAATTCAAAGAGTTGATAGACACTGCTTTGGCTTGGATGAATAATTCATACACTTTTGCTAACTTGGCGAAGCCCGCCATAATTGAAGGATATGTTGATTCCAAAGGCAAGAAGGTATTTCGCTACAAGACGGAGTCAGCAATGGAGTCATTCTTCAAAAACAAAAGAGTAAAGACCAATCTATCAAAGGAGGACTGGATAGCACTTGGCAAAAACCATTGAATGTTGTTGATTTGTATAAAATGTGGAATACACACCCGAGAAGACAAGAAGTAAATGACGTAATCTTTGATCCCAAGGCATACTTTGATAATAATAAACAAGGGTTTTATAACTTGTTTAAGGGTTTTGAAATCCCAGCGGACACATTAAAAGACGTGAAATCCTTCACGGCGGAAAAAGAAAAAAATGAAGCATTCTTTCAACATATCCTAAACAGATGGTGCGGGGGAAGGCAAGATATATATAAAAAGGTGCTTGATATGTTTGCGAGCATTTACCAAAAGCCGTGGCAAAAACTACATTTATCATTGGTTTTAACGAGCACTGAACGAGCAGGTAAGGGGATTATTCTTGAAATATTCAAAGACATAATTGGTGCCGATTATTACTTCCAGCCGTCCGACGTTAGAGAAACATTGGGAGATTTTAATGCTCAACTCGCAAAAGCAATCGTAGTGTTTATGGACGAAATGGTATGGGGTGGTGATAAAGAACGAGCGGGAACAATTAAGAAACTTGTATAAGAAAACACGCTCACTCTTAAACAGAAATATTTACCAAATCTAACATTAGAAAATATGTTATTTCTAGTCCTTGCTTCAAACGAAGAATGGGTGGTGCCAGCGGGCACCACAGAGCAACGATGACTCGTCCTTGAAGTGTCTGACGAACTGGCACTCATGAAATCAGACGAAAAGAGAAAAGTGATTGCGGATATTAGGTCTATTGACAGGCAACGACTGGCAAAGTTTCTCCTTGAACGAGACCTCAGCGAGTTTAACGATCGCGAAACAATCATTACAAAGGGGCTACGAGAACAAAAAGTAAAATCTCTTTCAAAGTTGAGAAAGTGGTGGTTGGATTGCTTAAACTTAGGATATATCACGAAAGACTTTCCAGAAATTCATTTTGGTGGAGAAGTTTCAAAAGAAGCATTGTATGATGTGTATAAAGCCAATGCGAATGACCCGCACACTTTGCGTGTTAGTTTCTGGACTAGTCTTAAAAAACTAATGCCAAATATGGTAGAAAAGAAGAAAACGATGGAAGCAGGCACGCGAGTTAGATACGTAGATTTGCCAACTTTAGAAGAATGTAAAAATCAATGGAAGATTATTTATGGTGATAATGAATGGACTTTTGACGACGACGACGACGATGAATAAACAATATATAAAAAAGGATTTTTTTTTCTTGTAGTTAATATAGTATGTTATCTACTAAGCAAAACTATTTAGATGCGATAGAAAAATGGACTCATTTAAGTAGTGATATTAAACCACCAACAAGCAAATCACTTAAAACTGAAATTGTCGCATTTTACGAAAAATACCGACCCGAACAACCCCCGCGGGGTGATAACGTTGAAGTTTCATTGCCCCCCGTTGATACATTGAAGAAGGTTGTTTTTAATGACGAACCAGAAGAATTTACGCCTTTTAAAGAAAGTGATTTGAAGGAAACTGGTATTACTGAAATCAAGGCCAACGTAGGAGAAGAATTGGCGAAAAAAGAAATGCCAGTTATGGAAAAGAAAACACTGATTAAGGCAAAGCGGAATCCGCCCGAGGGCGGGTATAGTTGCTATGAAATAATAACGGCACATTTGAAAGTATCAAAAGACCCGTTTAATTTCTTGTATATGAAAGTTGAAGACCGCACCATATTACAGGAGGATATGAAGAAATGGCACGAAAGCAGATACGCACACATACCGCCAGAGCAACGCCCCATTCTTAAATATGGTAAGTTAGATTATAAGACGTTTTTCCGCGATGTTTTATCTCAACACGAGGGCAAACTCACGACACTAAAAGATATGTATGACAGGTTTCATGTGTAAGACGCAGTTAGTGCTATGTCTCTCATCACATCAATATTGAAATATGAAGGTTTGAAAGATACAGGCTCCGCAGACGCTGATTTATAATATACTTCTATGGTTAATGGCGCACCAGTCGCATACGTTACCAGAGCATCATTTGTTGTATTACCTACAATTCGTATAGTGCGGTTGTTAATAGTGTCCGAGGGGTTTGGACACGTCATCTGCAACGTTAAATTCATTTGAACTCCGTATCTTTGGATTAGCCACACACAATCAAAAGACTTATAATCAATGGCGGTTGTATAATTTAGCACTTCGGTATAATAATCATATGTATTCGTGCCATCTGTGATATGAAACCAAAATTGGAATGTTGCTATGCCAGTCGGCGCGGGTAAATTCAAAGACCCGCGAAATGCTACATTAATGAAATAACCATATCCTAAACTTGATATTGTTTTGCTACCATATCCGCCCGTACATAGAGTTGTAAATGTTGAACTAGTCATCCACGAGCGCATATCAAGACCAACATACGCATTTTGAATGTTTCTTGTTAATGTCGGGGTAGCCACGACCGCGATTGTTTTTGTGTCAATAGATTGTTGCTCTTGCGAACGGCCAAATATATTCATTTTTTTAAGACTAAATATATATATAATCTTATAATATAAGATTGAATATAAAATAATTGATTAAAATATGAACCATTTAGGAAATCCGTGGGCATATCACTATTACGGCTCTGTGATAATAGACGAGGATTTAGAAGTTGATGGAGTATTATATGGCGACCACATAGAAGCAAACTCAATACAAGCAAGGACAGACGACATAACAATATCGTCGCGAAATAATAACTCTTCTTTATTGATATCTGATACTGGTTATGTGTCAATTAATAACGAATATGATTTGCCATTAGCGGACGGCACGGCTAATCAAATATCAAAAACAGATGGGCTAGGCAATACTTCATTTGCTACATTAAATTCAAGTTATATAAGCGATTTTGAACTGGATAAATTAACGGATGTCGTCATTACAGCACCAATCGCGATGAATAGTTATCTAACATATAACTCAATAAACTGGGTCAATAAAACATTCCCGATAAATGTTGATGAATTCGGCAACATTAGTATGGGTGGTAATTTGAATATAACGGGAGTTAATTTACTAAATACCAAAGATGTTGATACTTGGATATCAGAGCATGAAGACAATAATGATAAAGTGTCAGCGGACGGCTCAATTAATACACATAGCGATGTGTTAATTACAGGCACACCCGCCGATAACCAACTACTCATTTATAGCACAGGCCAATGGAGAAATGTTGCTTCACCTTTTCTACGACTAGACGGAACCGCGAATATGACGGGCGGATTAAATATGGGAGGATTTGCTATTTCAAATGTTGGTAATGTTGATGGTATTGATGTTTCGGCTCTTGATACTTCGGTGGTAAAACTAACGGGAGACCAGACTATAACAGGAAACAAAACATTTACTACTTATGTGGGGGTAAAAGACTCAAATCCATTAAACACAGGCAAATTATTCTTTAATTATAACAATAATATGGGCTCTATCTATTCGTCGGAGGCAGGCGGCGCAACGGGCTATCCATTATCTTTTGTCGGCTCGTCCATACTTTTTGCTCCAACAACAGGGGTGGAATGACATTGACAAATAATGTTTTAAATTTTAACAGCACGACAGCAATCAGCGGGCTTCCTGCGCCATTCTATGACAATGATGCTTCAACAAAAGCATATACCGATACAAAATTAGCAAAGGACGGCACAACGGCTATGACGGGTAGTTTAAATATGGGTGGTTTTGCTATTACAAATGTTGGTAATGTTGATGGTATTGATGTATCCACCCTTGATACCGCAGTCGTCAAACTAACAGGAGACCAAACCATAGCAGGAACTAAGTCATTTAGTAATGAAATCAAAGCAAATGCGGGGATAACAACGACAACATTAACAACAACCGACAATGTGGTAGTAGGAGCAGGCAAAAGTGTTTTCATAAATAGAAGTGCTCTCGCCAACAATAAACTTGTTTTGTATGATAGTGGAACACCATCAACAACTGGTTTTTATGGATTTGGTATTGCTAGTAATACATTGATTTATAATGTTAATGCTTTTGGTGATAGCCACGTGTTTTATTACTCTGGAATAAATGAACTATTTAGAATTGCTAATGCTGGAATTACTGCTTCAAAGGCAATAACGGCTAATGCGGGGATATCAACAACCACATTAACGGCGAGTGGGGCGATAACAGCGAATGGCGGACTAAATATGGGAAGCCAAAGCATAACAAATGTAAATCTTGTTGATGGTGTGGATGTTTCTGTCCTTGATACTTCGGCGGTTAAAACTTCAGGAAACCAAACCATAGCAGGAATTAAAACATTTAGTAGCGCCCTTGAAATAACTGGAAATTCAACGAATGCGACAACAAAAGGAACATTCGTGGTTTTCAACTCCACAGCCAATATAGGAACTATCTGATGCCTTGATATGGGAACGGGCGTAAATGATAACTTTGAAATAAATGCGAAAAAAATACGTTTCATTATTGATGGGGCAATCGTCGGTTGGGTAAATGCTTCGGGGCTAGATTGTAATAGTAGCAAAATAGCCAACCTTGGAACTCCGACATTATCAACAGACGGAGCGACAAAAGGTTATGCGGACACATTGGACGGGCAAAATGTAAAATTAACAGGAGACCAAACAATAACAGGAATTAAGATATTTAATGGAACAAGAAATGACGTAAAAGCACTGACCTTATTAAGCCAAGCCGATTTTAATAATGTGGATATCACTAATGGCGGAAATATAACATATAATGGGGCGAGGATATTAAACCAAAACGGAGGAGATATATTCTTTTCACAGACGACGGGTGATTACCAATATTTCTTATTTACTCTAAATACCGCTTCAAGTGGAACCGCAGACCAAAGAGGTTATGTATTCACGAATGTAGAGTCTGATGTAAAAGGGGCGGGACTTTATATTTCAAAACTTTTGGACAATAAAAGTGCTTCGTCTGACATTGTCCGGTTTAACAATGCTGGCGGTATGCGTTTTTATGGTGCCTTAGATATGAACTCAAACAACATAACAAATGGTGGAACAATAACAGGAACAAC